>JAHZMX010004200.1:0-14238 GCA_027743895.1 Seira musarum
GCAATGGCTTGGAAGAATAGGTGATGGAATGAAGTGCACAGATCCGCACATTCGATTATTCCTTTCCACAAAGCGATTACTACACACTCCCTCTTACTTTTCCTTTGTTCAAGCGGATGCAACATACAAGTTGATATTTGAGGGTTATCCCCTCCTTGTTGTAGGCGTAAGTGACACCAGCAGAAAGTTTCATCCTGTTGGAGTAGCGATTTGCAAGACAGAAACCAGGGACGACTACGCATTTCTTTTTAAAAGTTCTTGGTAGCCGATTGCGCTCCAGCCATTGCAGACGGATTTGAAGACATTTTTGGGCCTGATTTTCGGAGAGTTTTTTGTTATTTTCATGTTACTAAAAATTTCGACCCATCTACTTCTCAAATGAAACACGGTTTGACCTGGATAGTAGGAAAACCACCATTGAGAACAACATACGACAAAGATGATACTATTATTTATACGTGTGTAGAGAATCATAAAATACAAAAAAACCTACCCCTGAATGTCACATCTGAAAATTGAGGTATTGGGAAAAAGAAAAGTCGTGGACGTCCGAAAGGCTATGGAAACGCTTTGGCTAAAGATTAATTATTCCTTTGTTGCATTATGAATTTTTTCTAAAAATGTATTGATTTATCTAACTGTAAATAAATTGTTTTTCTAACGAAAACGTATGTTTCTATCTTACTTGGTGAGGTAATTCCGTACTTTTTAGATTGAATAAAAAAACGTTCATTTAGGTTAGGTAAAAGCGTCTTTTTCGTTAGATAAACCGAGCGCTGCCAAAGTTATCTATGTTTTTGACTTCCGTTGCTATTTTCGCTGGTTTTACTACGGTGATGATACCGTATTTTGATGATCTCATATTCTAAACAAAAATATTATTTCTCAACGAGAAAGTTCTTTGCAGTGAATGGCCGGTGAAGCAATTATTGTTTGGCAATACGGAAGCCAAAGCTCATTTATGTGCAACTCCAATTCCAATGAGAAAAATAAATGTACTGAATATTTTATCAAATAGAACGGAGCACAGGAAGCTACTCTATCAATGGAATCGTTGGTTAAGATTAAAGGTTTTATGTTTGTCAAACTGAGGCAAACAAACATCCTTGTAGTGATAAAAATCCCGAATACTGTAACTCATGCTAGTCAAAATATTTCCAAAAGCATTTCAGTATTTAGTTGCAAAGCTCATATTCATTTCATTCACCACCTTCATTTAAGAATGTGTTAAAGCACCTCTATTTAAAATATAATAAGTTAAGAAATGAATAAACCACAGAAAACCTGGTTTGCTATTATATTTGCCCTCGTCGCACTAGCAAAATTATTTGAGGCTCAAAAGAATTCAAATTTATATGTTTGGATAGAAGATGATGATGACGCCTGCTTCCGCGACGTCCAATGCCAAGAGGGGAAATGGGGTTACCATTCAAGATGTAATCAGCAAAAGGCAAGATGTGAGTGTCATGACCAAGACTCGTTCGCCAGAGAAACAGTACGCTCCAAAGATGGTATCTGCGTCACAAAGATGATGGTAGGAGATCCATGCAACACCTATAAAGAGTGTGAATCCATTCCTGGAGAAACATACTGTCAACATGGACATTACGATTCATGGTCGGCATCAAAACGACATGTATACAAAGGATCATGCAAATGTAAGGAAACATCGGTTTGGCACAACCCATCCGGAAAATGTCTTTTGAAGGCTACGAGCCTTGGTGATCCGTGTGAAGTTTCAGACCAATGCCGAGCTAATTTAGGACCTGATGTGAAGTGTGGCACGACTGACGAGTCATCAGAGAAAAGTGTGTGCCACTGTCCACAAGGAACGGATTGCGGGATAATAGTGTGTGGAACTGGAAGATTTTCTAGGTACAAAACCAAAGCAGCTTTTTACAATAATGTGGCGAAAAAACTTCAACTGTTTAATTTTCATTGATGCTTTTTTTCTTTTATACATAGTCTTGAAATAATTGCTGGCATAGCAATAATTGCTATTGTTGTTGTAGCGGTCTGCTTCATAATATACTTTTGCTGCCGCGTATGTATTCGTGCCAAAAGCCAAAATAAAAAAGGTCCTGGAATTTGGAGTAAGTTTTTACTTTCATTTGACAAAAACGGTTTGAATTTAATTAGTGTAAATCCTGATGTAGTAATATGTAGTTGTTTTGCTTAAATTTTCAAAAAGCTGAAAAAAGTGCAACTTCTGGTGGTAATGGACAAGCTTTGCAGGCTGTAGATCCAGTTATCGCCTTTACAAATAGTGACAATGTACGAAGTGGGCCTCATGCAGTCCAAGAAAATGCCTACGCTGCAGAACCTCTTCTCCAGTCACAACGTCCGGTTCAATATGCTCATCCACTTCAGCAAATGAAGTTTGGTCGCGGTCCCACGAGTGGACCACAACATGATCCTAAAAGTTTTGGTAAGTTTCAACTACCTTCTAATTCGATTGTCATACTTATTGTAATCTCAGCTACTCTTGTGCTTGACTTAACTAATGGTTACTTTCATTACTTTTAGAATCGCACAGTCTATACCCACGCTTGCCAAACGATACTGAATTGTCAAGCCTTCCATAGAATACCACTACAAGTCTTACTCAACATGGGAACCTAGTGGTGAAATATCTGTGAATAAAAATCAAACTTCAATATTAACAACAGCAAAGCCTAACTAAACATTTGTCATGTTGGTCTATTGCATTTTTATCCTCAATTCTAATATACTAATTGATCAAGCATTTATACTAATTTAGATTCATTTGGTCTTATCGTAAGAACTCCCGTACAACATGACGCATAATAGTTCATCGTCAATGTTAACAGTTCCGAAAATTCTCAATCAAAAATTCAGTGCATCGGCAATAGAGCATTTCTACGTAAACAGGCGTAATGCAGTTAACTCGTTTATGAGGAGGTGCTATTAAATTTTGACCACCGTAATGCACGCAAAGAAGTAATTCACAACGGTTGTTTTGTTGTAGGGTAGATAGGAGCTTAAAAAATATGTATTGTAATGTAAGCAGTGGCAGTCAAGCCACATTCAATATTTGTCCTCATATTCCAATTTGCATTTCAAGCAATTATGTATATTTCTTTTGTCCAAGCAAGTTATTCCTGCAAAAATGCATTTCGAGAAATGTACTATTGTCCGTACAATACAAATGCTATTATGTTGACCTAATTTCACTTCGGCTTGGTGTTGGTATTTTTCCATTTATGTTCCCTCATAATTTTACCTTTATTAATTTTAAAGTTGTCAGTTTATTATTCTTTGAGAACCCAAGCCATGCCACCTTTCCTCACTCTTTTTGTACCTTGGCAAAGCAAGAGCCTATTTTTATATAAGTAAAAATAATCGAGCAAACTACGCTCGCTATTGACATTTGTAATAAAATAACTTCATTATTATCAATATTGACAAGTGAACGAGTTCTCTTCACAATAAAGTTTCAACCCGTTTCACTGTTTTAAAGAAGTACATGCACTTCCTCTTTAATTCCGACCGCGCACCTAGCATTACCACAATCACCCACTCATTTAACTCCTCAATCAACGGGTGAGCAGTGTTATTACGCAGCAGCAGCATATACAGTCCACTTAACATCAACCCTTCACACCAGCAAGCACCGGTCGCACCAATTCATTCCCCTTCCTTGATTCCCCTCTCATTCAACTCTTCATTTTGTCTGCAGGAGCACACAGCACTCCTCCGGGCTTGCCTGCACACCGGCCGGTTCAACCCCGTTCAGCCGGGGATGACTCGAAATTGACCAGAGGTGGTTTGGTATAGTCGTGCACCTATCCTTTCACACCAGCATCTTTTCCCAACCCGTTATCGTTTATCTGCGCTATACCCTTTGGTGTGTGCGCTGTTCGTCACCCCGATGCTCAATCAACAACAAGAGCATACACATGAAAGAGTTAGTGCCTCACAGGAAAAGGGCACATACAACTCTTTGCTTAACGAAGGACCCACCAAGAAGAGCATGCACTTGAAAGAGTCAGTGCCTCACGGGAAAGGGGCACATACATAAAAGAGTTGGTGCCGTACGGTACATTCAATCAAATCGACACAAGAAATTGCACATAATCATATCGTAGTTGACGTAGTTAATTTTATCCATCAACAATCACGCATCGACAACGGTGGTCTATTTACTTAGCTGCTCCGTAATACAGACGCAAATTGTTTCATTCTTTCCTTTTCATTCTAAATATTTTAAAACTCCGAAAATGACGCAAACAATATACTTTTATGCGTGCAGCGTTAACTAGCAAAAAACGCGCATTATGTTACAAACAAAATTTGTAACACTATATTATTTCAACATCAATATCTGTGATCAGTCTAGCTTTCTCTATAATTGAGCCATCCGTCAGAAATTTTTGGAGGCCGATTGTAAACACAACATGGCAGAATTCTATCGACTTTAATTTATCTAGGCACAAATTGTTAGAAATTCCGTTAGATAAAAAGTGTAAGATTCTGTGAGAATGACCCCACTGTCTCAATCTCGCATAATAAATTACGTCATTAAACTTTAGAAATTCATTAAGTATATAGACAGCAAAAGTGAATGAATGCTTCATATATTATAGAGCATTTCGGATCTCGCTAATGAATCATTATCTAAAGCTAAAGCAGAATATTGCTGCGAGGTTTGTAATCATATCGCATAGAATTTCTAATTCCAAGATATTTCAAATCTGTCATATCGCACTGGAAAGTTGCATTGTATTTTTGAAAGTCTCATAATCCAAGTTCTAATGTATCGATATCTATTTGTGTGACTCACGATTTCTACTTAATGGAAAAGAAAGGTGACACTATTCGAAATCGACTATCTCGAATATAGCTTATCCAATTAGTTGGAACAGTTCAAGAAAAGAATGGTGATTACATTGAATAATGAAGTAGGACAGATGGTACTCTGAATCTTTACTTCATTTATGAATTATGTATTTGTGTGAATCCTGCGACGACCACTGTAATGAATAATTAAGCCTGAGTTGTGTTATGAGGTGAGAATTTTTCTAGGCCTGAAGGACGCATTTTGAATGTAAAATATTCGTATTAGTTTGTAAATGTTACAACTAAATCCAATGATGACGTCTATTTACGTACAACACAGAATAAACGAACTAAAAGCCAACGCGTCCGCCTTCGAACATAACAAACACTATGCCAACGTAGTTAACTGGGAAGACTTTTGAGAATAGTAGCCCCTGTCAGAAACCAAAGTTTCCAAGAAATGATTTCATGTCATGAAAAATATGCATGCCCAGTATATGGACGCACGGTTAGAAAAATCATATAAAGCGTGTGTTTTTGTTTGATAGTACATCAAAAGACAATGAAAAACCAAGTTCTTTTAGCATGTACTCCTAAACTACAATTTTAGTAATATGGAATTAAAGGAACGCTTGATGCCCCAAGATATCATTTTAAATTGCAAGAGAAAAAAATATTTGCATCAATCGTGAATATATATTTACGAAATAACTAAAGCAGAAAGAAATATTGGTGACTTAAGAATGCAAAATCTGGGTTGTGCACGCACATGCATTGAAAAGCATAGTAGATCATTTGTTAGATGATGTTTCTCTAAAATAAGGGACCGTAGATTCTTAGTATTCATTTCCAGAGCAAAGGTTCATATTTTAAACTGGCCAGTCTGAACCACTTATGAAAATCAAAGGGTTCGAGAGATTGGAACATGGAGAATTTTTTAGTACAGGTCAAAGGATTAGTTCAGGTTGGCCACTCGAGATATTAGGCGATCAGTAAGGGTGGGTAACCAGCAGTTTACTAGCGTTGCCATGCTTATCGTGCTTTTGGCCTGGAATTAAATATCAAGCGTCTATGTTCCTTTAATTATTGCCATATTATGACAAACTTTATGTATGGTATAGAAAAAGTCAGCTAATCAATATGACTATAATTATTAATAAAATAAAGTGCTTTGTAATTGTATCCAATTGACTCATTTTATACTCAATTTTAATGAAGTAATTTGCATATTTAAACATACCGATTCATTGGAATTTCAATATATCCCTGTCCCTATATTCGGATTTGTAATCTTTCGATGCGTTTGATTCATGAATTCATCATTCCTGTTTGATTTACAACATAAACAAAAATTAATCACTTATATTTCTGTAATCAGTTTAAGATTAGATTCGGGTAATCTACCCCTGCTAGTTTCCGAAGATAATTTTCCATGTGTTAACTCGTGATAACATTACCGCAATTCCTCTTCAAAGCTTTACGTCATCACTTTATCCTTATCTCCTAATCTCAAACACTTTAAATCTTTTGGAAAAAACATTTTCCAGAGAAGGAGTTCATTTTAGTGAGTCATACAATTTTTGCTCCCCAATTATCAATCAAAAATGCAATTTCTGTGCAGTCTCGGCGCGCAAATGATATGACACTAATTAAAAAAACGAATAAATGTATTCTTACTGATAATAGTTTCTGAGTGCAAAAACTAGTGAAAAAAATACCTAAAAACGCTCTTGGTTATTGTTACAAACCCAGGTTGTTTTCACTCAAAGGCACCCTTGGTTTATTTTACTATAGTAACATTGTAAAAACTTGAAAATAAATACAGTTTTTACCAAACTGTTTGTTCTTCTTAATGTCGCTCACTGCAGTGATAAAACTTGCTGAGGCTCGTGCAATTACATATAATATTTCGGAGGAAACCGATGAGGATGGCATCTTTAGTCCCAGAGTAATTTCAGGAATTACTGTAGCAGTCATCCTCACCGTCGTATTAGTCTGCATTGGAATGTGTTCCTGGTGCCAGGTGTATATTCAAACCAAATGGCATCATAGGAGGAAAGCGGAAATTATGCGTAAGTTTTAAACTACCCTTACGAAAATGACTGAACTTGTTCTACTTTACCAAAAGTAATGTATGATTTGTTTTTTAAATTTTATATATAGCTGAAAAGAGTACAACGGCTGCTAGTAATGGACAAAGTCGTTCAGTAACAACGGCGCATATTGCATGCCACGTCGAAGCCATTCCAAGCTGTTCTAAGGATCCAGTCGAGGCTGCTGCCGTACCTCTTCTCCTGACACAATAACCGGTTCAGCATCCTCATTCTATTTAACCAAAATATTTTGATGACTCTTCTAATAGTAAAAGCAGAATTCAGAACTTTGCGTATTGTTTAGGGATCGCATGACGTGACTTATTGAGCCTCAATAACCTCAATCATTTTATCGGGTTAGCTCGAGCCAGACCGTGGGCTTTGATAACAAATTGTGCTCTAACAAGCCGGACATAAGACAGAAAGATATGAAATTCTTTTAAGATGAACCCTTTCCAATCATTTAGAGAATTTTTTTGGAGGAACTTTAACTCTGATTTCATTGAATTTCGGGAGTTATTTTGGGTTTAATTTCGGATGAGAGGTCATTAAGTGACGATTAAGTGATGACGATGACGTTGACCCATGCTTGGTCTTTACCTAACAGTACTTCCTCATTTTTACACAAGTTACACTTTGCAGACTGCTTTTCTCTCTCAGACGGAAAATAATTCTAAACAAAAGATATTTTCCTTCACTTTTTGGGGGATTCCATTTTAAGAAAACAAATGCGATCTTGGCAATGTGAAGGAGTTTTTAGTTGATCTAATTTAAAGAATAAATGTCAATTTTTAAAAATACACATACTTGGTTGTTTACTAAATACGTTGGACACGTTTAAATGTCGTGCACAATCTTCGTCACGCTTCGCTATTCTATGGATGCTGTTCATTTGTTAATTGCTATTAGTGCCTATCAAAGCCCAATGGTTTCACCGATAGAAAAAAAATGACTCGAGGCTCGAGCCAAACCGGTAAGCTCAGTTTGATATGCAATCCCTAGTATTGTTCCTAGACTAATTTTACATTGTGAACCCAGTTATGAAATATTTTGATTTTAGTAGTTTGTAGTAGATTTTAGTAGTATTTTAGTGGTTTTAGTAGTAAAAATAAGATCTCCGTTGTGAAAGACGCGAGTCTGCTTAAGTTTATTTTATTATTTGTAACTTTGCGCGTGCGAATATCAGAATTTGTTATGGTATTAAGGAGCGGAATTTGCTGGGATCGAAGGACATATTTTAAAAGTAATATATTTTTTAAAACATCATTCAGACAAAACAAAGCTAACCAGGTTACTTCGAGGCAAACATTAGAAACATTTTCCCAGGAAACCGTGGAAAACATAGACACCGGTAGACACCATTATATTAGTTTGCATATTGGTCGATTGCATTATTACGTAGCTGAGCTTGCGAAACTGAAAGAAAAGTATAACATCTAAATGATTAGGTGGGGTTGAAGATCAGTAAACTAATGCTGAATTTTAAAATTGATGGATTTTACAGTCACCTGGTGCTATTTTCCATAACTCGCCCAATAACTAAATTTTGAAAAAAAATTGAATTCGTGGGATTCGGAAAACTTTTTTGACATTGAAACCGCAATTTCTGTAAATTATTTAGTTTATTTATGCTAACAAGGTAGTATCGCGGTCGACGGTTATAAAAACCGCAATTTACCAGGTTTTATTGATTCCATTGGAGTCAGCATGTCAAGAAGAGAATAGAATGAACCCACTGGGCCATTTTCTATCACCATTAGTGGACCGTTTTATATACTTCGATTTGTATTCGAATCACACAATTTTCATTTGCGTTTACAACCACGCGTTAATTTTCCCGTGAAATGACTTTTAAATACGCTACGACCAAAAATTTTGCACAAATTCTTTCTGAGAAACGCTTGGCGATTAATAAAAACGCAAATCTAATCCATAAGTCATTTAACAATTCAACTTGAAAGTCAAGCACACGAATACAACCGTCTATCAACGGCGTTAGAAAAGCAATGGGTATAAGGTGCCTATAAGCTATAGCCATCTTGACCTGCACAATTCGATGAAATTAAGAAAAATTGGCCAATGGCTGATTTTATAAACGTCTACCGCGATAGTACCTTGTAAGTA
Source organism: Seira musarum (assembly GCA_027743895.1). NCBI lineage: Eukaryota > Metazoa > Arthropoda > Collembola > Entomobryomorpha > Entomobryidae > Seira > Seira musarum. The sequence continues at coordinate 9,018 of JAHZMX010004200.1, forward strand.
TGTAAATAAATTCACTGATGCACTGTGTCTTTGAAATTTTTTTTACCTAATCTGAATTCAAATATGTTCATTTTTTTCTTATCCCAATGCGTAAACATTTCCTCAATATGTACTTTTACCCGTATCAACCTTGTCTCAAAAAGTATTAATTATGAGGAAGCTCTTTCCGTTTGTGAAGATATGATATACTGACAACACGAGGAAATTCGTAAAATTCCAATCGTCCATAGTTCATTGGAGGCACTTTGAGACAAAATAAATGCAGGCAAAAGTTTTCCAGAATTTGATTTTGAGTCGAATAGTACCTTAAAATGTAGCGGTTTTAGGCTTGTCGACTGCAGTAACAGATGCCCAACGGTGACCGTTACTCAGGTGAAAAAATAGCGAAAATGACATGATCCAATATTTTTAAAATTCGATTTTGAAGGGTAATGTGCACTTGTGTTGTCGAAAACGGCGTATCATATCCGGAAACTTATATGTAAGAAGTTTGAGCCTGATGAGGGATTTGAGCGGTAAAAGTCTTGTTAGTTCATGCAATATATTTTATTTATAAAATTGATGGTGACAGTGCGTGACATTAAACTTATGTCCTATTTTTAATTTCCTACTTACAACAATTTTCTAATTTGCCAATTACATTCTTCATAGTAAAGTTCACATTTTCCAATTGCCTGAACATTTCCAGGGTTTGTCACATCCATGCATTTCACCTAAGAATACCTCATGTCCATCTCTTACACACTATTACATATATCAAAATTTTCAATTTTGTCGGCCGATACATCGAGATTAATCGTATTCGTGCTTTCTACTGCAACAATGTCTTATTTTAACCACTTCATATTTAATTTACTGTGCATAAAAAATGATAAATAACTTCATGTTTAAAAAGCTGGTTTCGTTCTAGCTCTAGCTCATCTTCCTAGCTTGCTTCTGCACAATAATTTCAAAACATGAATTAGCAAGTTATTTTCAGCAGGCACAAGAACACTTTGTCCCATGAAGTTCACACAATGTTTTATATGGCAGTGACTGGTTTTCTTTAATTTTATTCACAAATTTTAAAAAATAGATTTATGTCTGAAGGCGTTAAAGCATGAAGGCGTTTTTTATTTGGTTTGCACTTACAAAAGAAATTTCCCAACTGAAGCCCCTGAGCGCATATAAAATATATCTAATTCGTTTCGGCATTTAATTGGATTCAATATTTTAACTCGGTCAAAGGAAAACCAATTCTTCCTAATCAGACATTCAGGATTTATTGTGAATATGCTGACTTCGGCCGAACTTCGCCCAGCTCTACGACAGAACTAACCATGAGCATAAATTATCTTCATGCCCGTGAATTTTTATTGTGATGGAAACATTTTTCCAAAGTTTCGGAACACATGGTAAAAAACTGAAAGCGGACATCTAATCAACACAGAAATAATGATCTGGATTTAGATATATTTTATTTTTGAAACGGTGAAGTTCGGGGGTTCTCTAGTTAGATTTTATAAGAAAACGTTTTCCTTTTTAATCATCAATTTGGGCTGGAGAATTCTGAGTGTTTTTCAATCTGAATTTTATCGCCATCTCGAATTTAGAAATATTTTTATCTGAAAGAGCATTTATAAATTAATTGTATACAAAAATTTATATATGGATGAAATTTTAGATAGAAAATTTTACGAATCTGTTCAGGACACTTTGCGCTGATACTAACTGCAAAATGAAGGCGATCCTCTCTGAAGAAAATTGACCTTGGTGAATGAAACACATTCTTATATTCCGTAATTAGTTATTCATGATTTCAAGATATTCAAAAGAAGGACTTAAACAAGATTTTAAAACTAAACAAGGAACGGATTCTAGACTGGAAATTAATTAAATAATTATCGCCTGCGAGTGGTGTATGACCTCCTTTGACCCAAATCTCGACTAGCTCAGATGATAACGCTCCCTTGCTCATGCAGCTATGATTTTAAAGATATGACTCTTGATGACGACCATTTCTTAAAATGGTAAGTCGCCTGAGATATAAACAATCACGACAAAATTTTTATAATATTTCACTACATTTTCTAAGATGGTGCATTATTATATTCGTATTACAAAAATTTTCTATTAAACTTAAACGAACGATATAATTTTCAATGGCATTAATTTTTTGTAAATTGAAATTTTTTTAAGTGACAATTTTGTTTCTTAAAGCGGTGGCTTGGTTTAGTGACTAATGGTTCTTGTTTGGTCTTCGTAATCTCAATCTTCTGAATGGCAATTAAGGCGTCTATCTCTATCTATTGATGCATGAATGTGGATGCCACACTCATATTCCCTTTCCTGATTTCTGCCTGGCAGCCGGTTGTTCACCTCCTGCACCGACTTTTCGTCCTAAAGCGGCTGCAATGTCGATCCCAGTCAAACCCTTTATGGCTGGATTGATGGAACCGATCGTTTTGGTCAGTTCGCCACATAAACTGGAGCCGTCTGTGAAAATTAAAAGTAATGGAGGCTCAATTAGAAATGGACAGGTAAAACACGTGTTAGTCAAATATGGATTTTTATACTATTTTTGTTGCTGTCTTACCAGTATTTCCTCCAATTATAGTGATTTCCTCGACTCTGGCAAGCGGTGCAGCAACCTCTGCAGCAATCTGCGGGAGGGCCTCGGACACCATGGCACATACCTGTCAAGTGAAAGCAATAATTAACATATGTTCTGATGTGCGAGTTGGAGATTTATTTTACATTAATTTATCTAAATTTACCCCAGCATTTCCAAAGCCAGCATAAGCCGCAGCCCTGACTTTCATCGCCTCGGCTTCTGCAGTTCCGACCAAAGCAATAGCTTCTGCTTCAGCTTGACCAATCTTCCTGATTCGTTCTGCTTCTGCTCTCGCCACTTCCAACGTTTCCGTTCGTTTCCCCTCAGCTAAAGACAAAATTTTGGTAAGTAATTGAAAATTGCAAAATTAATTTAATCAGCTTGCCAGCATGAACGCAATCGTTGTGCGTCAAACTCAGAGATGGCAAGCTGATAAAAATTGGTTTCTATCATTTAGTTTTAAAACGGGTGTAAACGGGTGGGTAAAAGCAAGCTTGACCTGGGTAAAAATGGGTTTCTATCATTTAGTTTTAAAACGGGTGTAAACGGGTGGGTAAAAGCAAGCTTGACCTGGGTAAAAATGGTTTTAAAAGGTAAAAACGTGTTTTAATAGGTATAAACGGGTTAAATGGGGAAAAATAAGTAAATGGGCAAAAACTGATAAAGATGGGATGCAGTTCCGACCAAAGCAATAGCTTCTGCTTCAGCTTGACCAATCTTCCTGATTCGTTCTGCTTCTGCTCTCGCCACTTCCAACGTTTCCGTTCGTTTCCCCTCAGCTAAGACATAATTCCGGTAAGTAATTAAAATTGCAAATTAATTGAATCTTGTATCTGTGTATTTACCAATGGTCTGGACACGGAAGGCTTCAGCTTCAGCGGGTAATTTTACAGCAGCGACTAGATCCCTCTCTTTCCTCTGTACCTCCTGTTCCTCAATTTCCACCATTTTCTTCCGCTCAATTACATCACCCATTTTCTCCTCTTGTTTCAGCTTTTGAGAGACTTTTGCGGCGGAAAGCTCGTAAGCCAAGGCGGCTTCTGCTTTGGCAGTGTTAATTTCCTTGTCGAAAGCAGCTTGTTGCAATTTGAAGACCCGGAAGCAATCTTCCACTTTTGTGTCTGTCGAGTATTTCACATCCATTGCTGCTTTTTGACATTCAGATTCCTGGAGAAAAAAAGATACCAAATTAATGAGAACTCTTCTAACTCCGCTAAATCAAGCTTTTAGAATTGCAGTGTTTTATATTGTGCTCACCCTTATTCCAGCATCTCGATGGGCTTGAGCTACCCCGACATCTGCATCCCTCCTTACGTTTGCTGTTTGCGACTTGCCCAATGAAGTTAAGTATTCCACATCATCTGTCACATCTTTAATTGTAAATGACAGGATTTCGATGCCCATTGATCCCACGTCTGGAGCTGCCACTTCCCTCACTAATGCAGCAAATTGATCTCGGTCACGGTACACTTCCTCCACCGTCAGTGTTCCTGGGAGTAAGAAAACGCACGGCATTCAATTGAAAAAATCCAAGCGCATACGACAAAAAATAAATTTTTATTTTATAAAATGAAAGCATTCATATCGTTTGCTAAAGTCTTCGTTTATTGCGATAAAAAATTTACTACCAATAATAATTTCATTTACTCTACATAAAATTCAATTCACTCAAATGGAATTTTTGAATGAAATTACAGGCTAGTTTCTCTTACTTAGAAAACATGTTTTAAGTCACACATTCCCCATTCATTCAGTGTCGTAGGAGCAAAAATGGGTGGAATATTCATTATTATCATCGCAGATTGAAGAAAAAAATTCCGTGCTGCACTCATGAATCATAATCTGTTTTAAGTCTAATTTTCCTGATCATAATAATGATCACACTTTCAATCCAAATACTATGACCAGAAGTAAACATTCTCATCATTAAAGGATGATGATGATGACCATCGCAATAGTTTTTGCTCGTTCCCGGATTTACCACCAGACCCTTGCGTGATAGAAACACACAATTGGTTTACATCGTTAAGTGGGTAAAACGCGCAATGAAAAAAAAAACCAGAGATGGCCAGGTGATAAAAATGGGTTTCTATCTTTCTATTTTCAAACGAATTTAAAGGGGTGGGCAAAAACAAGCAAGAACTGGGTAAAAATGGGTTGAAGAGGTAAAAATGGGTTTTCATGGGTAAAAATAGGATTTTAATGGGTAAAAACGGGTTAAGTAGGTAAAAATAATGTAAATGGGCAAAAACGGGTAAAAATGGGTGAAAACGGGTTTAAATGGGTTTAAACGATCAAAAGTAAGTGGGTGAAAATGGGTTTAAATGATTCAAAATGGGTTTAAACGATAAAATGTAAATGGATAAAATCAGGTTTAAATGGGTTTAAACGATCAAAAGTCAGTGGGTAAAATCAGGTTTGAATGGGCAAAATTGTTTTTACCTATTTTACCCACTTTTACCTCTATTTCTTCATTTTTACCCGTTTTTATCCATTTTTTTTGGAGTAAAAACCAGACATGGCCATTTGCCTGGGTTTTAACATTAAAACCCACTGGGTGTGGGTTTTAACGGGCAAAAATGGGTTTTAATGGGTAAAAACGGGTTTTAATGGGTAGCTGGGTAAAAT
>JAHZMX010004201.1:0-16232 GCA_027743895.1 Seira musarum
GTAATATTTTGTACGGAGTACCAAGAAGTGCCCAACAACGAACGTCATACGCTGTTTATTAAAAAGTTATACAGATGTTGCAAATGAAAATTTCAGAGAAAAAAAAAATGAAAAGTACTGAATATATTTTTTTTTTTGTGGAAGCCTGTTTCATCCTTTAATTTTCTCTCCACTCAACCTACACGTGGAGGCTTTCTTTCAACAAGATTTTGACCGTAAGAATCATTCTTTTTTTTAGGAATCCACATGAATGTAGCTCCAGTTCGATGAATTTCGACGTACGTGATTTGCTTTTTAACCAAATAATGGTCCACAAAAAGAGGAAGACTTCTCGCACTGATACTGCTTACTTACTCCTCACAAGACGATAGTAAATGTGCCCGTTTTTCTGAGAAAACTTTTTTCCTACTTCTTTCATCATCCTCATCTCCATGATCATTTCGGAAGAGTTTCTAATGCTTGTAGGTTAGAGTGAATGAAGAAAAGGGGAAAGAATGGAAACATTTTTTTCGACTTCAGCCTAACTAGCGATCCTATTCATCCATTCCGGATGCTCATAGGCTACTTCCCCTGACTCTAACCCTAACCCTTATCCGGAAGCTTTAGATGAGAATACGAAATAAGACAGACTTCAAAATCATTTTCCTGCTTTATACCCCCTAAGCTCATGCTTTGTTAAGGGAAGAGACGTTCCCAGAAAATACTTTGGTAATAATCATGCATGTTCTAAATAACATTAGGTATATCCTTTTTACATCGAGTAGGAAGCGACGACATGTATACCGTATTATCCTAACAAAAATCCTGAATTCGGAACACCTAAGTCCAACCTATACGAAGAAAAAAACTTTTTTCTTTGTATTCCCAAATTCGGTTCACATTTACCATCCGGGGAGACTTCTGCGACTGTGTATTATCCCGAGAAGTCTCCCATGCAAATGTCATGATTTCTTATGTAAAAATTTCACCGCTAAAGTTTGAAAAAGATATTCGGGGAAGAAAAGGAAGCTTTCTGAAAGGATGAGCACGATGGTGATGCTGATGATGAGAAATTCTGCTTTCTTTCCTTAAACTTTAACCTAAACAAATTTGTTTCGTTGTTCCCACTTAGAATATATTTCAAGGAACCTTGTTTCTTCCTTTACTTTTGTAAATACCCCACATTCTACATCGATTGATCCAACGGAATATTTTATTATTCTGAAAATGTTCCCAGACTCCCTATTCTAACTCACGTTACATACAGACAGAGAATCCATGCCACTTCTGTTTACCCCATCGTATGCTTGTTCGTGTCAAATTCAATTTGACATTTTGCCTGGATGTTGAAAAAGAGCTTTCATTCCAAGGTTCTCTCCTCTCTTGGAATGGAAAAATCTTGCCTGAAACCGACGTTCCGATGAAATTGCTTATGAATTTTTGGCATAGAAAACGCAGTAAGACAGGAACACTTTAAAATAACTTTTTTTTGTCTTATTCAAAAAAAAAATCTCCATGATCCCATTTTATACTATTCATGTATCAGATTCCATCATCATCATCAACATAGATTTAATTCAAACATAATTAGTTTTTTCAATTTTCTTCCACAAAAGTAAAATGATTGTAGCCTTCTTTCACTCATGTTTTTTGTCCTTTTTATCTTTTGTTGGTTGTAGTTCGGCGAAAACGCTTTATTTGTGAAGTCCTTTCCACAATACTACTTTGTTTAAAGTTTGAAGCACATAAGCCTAAAATTGCAAGTACTTTTTTCGTAAATCTCAATCAAATCCTACTTTTACCTTCAATTTAAACGGCTCAACCGCAGTTATTCCCCGCAGTTCTCTGAATTGATCTCTGTTGTCTTTTTAAACTTGGTTTTTATAACCTGAGAATATCCTTTTTTACGCTGACTTGGTAGTACAAAGCTGATGAAACTGGTTTATATGAATGAAAAACATCCTGAATCTCACTATATTCCCTATATTTGCCACTCACTATCAGTGGTACTCGGAAAGAAGGACAAAAACTCTTTACTAGGTATCCAATCGAGATCCAATTCACCGTCAAGTTATTTTTTTCTTCTTTGGTTTACATAAGGATTTGCTTTACCACGTACGTACCCAAAGGCAAAGCATGATTTTTCTGTCTATTTCAGGCATTTTGGGGTCAGGCAATTTTTATTCTTCCTTTCTTTAAATTTTCCTCACAAAAAGGCCCCGGTTTGTTTAGCTATATGTGCACATAATCTCAATCAATACCAAATACGCACACTTTTCAGAATCAATATTTAATAATAATTCAATGAAAATATTTGCCATGGCATCTGACTTTCTATAGAAGCGCAGCTTTTTACGTCCTTCGATCTTTAATAAAGTTGGATGGGAACTTTGCAGATGACATCAAATCGTCATCATCAGTCTTCTCATTCACGTGTTCTCAAATCCCTGGGAAATAGGACCACTGACAAGTACATAGGACTTTGCTTTCACGCGTTACATCCTACTTTCACCGCAGAAGAAAAAAAATGAACACGTCTTCGTCTTCTTTAAGAGAAAGTATATTACATATTTCATGCGCGCTTCATGTAACCTGCGGTGCCATGCTATTTCTGTTCTCTTCGCCTACGAGTACGACCATCACGAAGAAAATTATAGATTCGCTCCTTCTCAATCATCCATCCGTCCTTCTATGGCAATCACCATAAGGAGGAATGATGCTTTCCATTTTCTGGCAGTCTCTCCCCACCATTATTATTATCATCATTTTATTATCAGGAAGAGGACAAAGAAGCCATGAAATTTTAGCACCCACCCATAATGCCACATCACAAAGCTTTTTAAAAAGAGTCGCTTACTAACTCTTCATATCTATCTATCCGTTTCTTCTCCTCGGCAGATGCTTTTTTTTTCGCCAAGCTCAAGAATAAGAAAACAGGGCAAATTGCTATGTACACTGTACTTCCCTCTCAATTTTTTCTCTACTTCACTTTCACCATAGCAAGTAAACTATTCTGAGCAGCACACAATGAATGAATGCGTGTCTGTGTAAACACATGATGATATTCTTTGGCGAACAAAAGGGAAAAAGCTTTTCCTATCTTGAACCATTGTCATCTAATATCCCCTCTGGCCTTGAGCTACCTTTTTATATCTACTAACATCACACCATGTAGCCTTTAAAAAAACTGAAGAAAAAAAATCGCCAAACCATTTACCATTGCACTATATGACGACCATACAATGTACACTACTTTGCAAAAAAGGCAGATTGAATCTTTTCCCTTTTTCTGGGTGCCGACATCTTTTTTTGGCAAACAAGTTTATTGGGAGCTTGCTATAAAAAAAGAGGAGTCGAGACTGACAAAAAAACAATAAAAAAGTAATGCGCGGACTCACAAAGATACACTCAAACATAATAGCATTATTCTGGTTATTGCTCTTTTCTACTTTTTGGCCTTGCTCTTGTCTATTATCCGCTCACCAGCATAGCAGCAGCAAAAAGGAACGACTATTTTATCTCTTCCTATGCGGGAGCACTACAAATTGCAAATTCTCTCGCCCAAAAGTAGCTCATTTTGCTGGAATATAATAATCACGACCGTCATCATCCCAGTCATTTCTCATGCAACATCTGTGTGTTAGATTAAGCTAACGAATCTCGGAGATTCTCCCAAAGGTCTCTTTAGATAAATACAGAAGCTCTTGCACCCCTTCCTCTGTTATTTCATTAAATGTAATTGTTACTGACAAGTGTAAAAGCTTCCTCCACACACAGATTTTTTTCTTTTTGTTTCCTCTTTCTCCCGCATCAGATCAGACATTCCTCACTCGTTCCATAGTGAAAAACTTAGTAGTTGGTGGGTGGATATGATGATATAAAGTGATTTTTCAAAGCTCCAGTTATATTATAATCTCTTGGATGTTTTAATATCCAAAATGAAATTTCATTTTTCTTCAAAAGCGGATGAGAAAAAGTAGGTTTAGGTTTTGTTTGAGTGAGTGAAATGGAAATGAGTAAAGCTGCATGGATGGTTCTGGTTTCTAAATGTCTTGATTCTTAGCATTTTTCCTTAATAACTGTCATCGTATCCCCCTCCACTTCTCACAGTTACGAAGATTAAAAGAAGTGATGTGCACACATATTATTCTTCCAAGCTTCATCTCACTCGAACAGCTATACTGCTACTTAACGGAATATAAGTATTTTTACACTATTCTTCCCCTTTCATCTCGTATCAACGTCATAGAGAAATTTTTATGCTTACCTTGGTACTCCACCCCAGAGGTGGATGTGAATGCTGTCATATTCCCATGTAACGTGAGATTTTACGGTTTCTGACATTAGCAAAAGAAGTCAAGTGTTGTTTTGAGAGGCATCTCAAAAAATAAGGAAAGCAAAATAGCTATACTCATGCCAAAAAGTGACGCTTCAAAATCCTCAATTTTTACGGGTGGTAGTGGGAAAGCTGGAAACGTGAAACTTTTTTCCGCTTACCAAGTAAGTATATGTAGATTTACCACGGAGCATCAACAGCATATCACGGCAGCTGCTGTTTTTTACTGAAAAAATGAAAAGTTTTTTAATTCTCGAAATGGAAATTTACACTTTTTGGATTACAAACTGCAAATAAGAGATTTTTACGCCTCGTTGGCCCAATTATCGAAAAAACGCTTGTTATCCCAAAAATTATGAAAAATAGTGAAAGTTTTTTCGAGCGGAAATTGCAAATAAGCAAATCATTATAAGTGTACTTTGAAGAGGTCTACTGCAATAGATAGAATCATATAATAACTTTCCACATATAAAGATAAAATTAACAACTTTTTAGTGGAAAGGATGCTAAAGTCGACTACTACGATAGTTCAGTTGGTAAGTATGTTTCGGTTGATGGCAGCTGTCAACCTCTCAACTCCGCATACTCTGATGATGATTAATCGTAATTAATTATGAAAATGTTTATTCTCCAAAAACCCCTTCCATCACTTTTTTTGTCGTTTAGTCAAAATCAAATTTATCTGTTTTGTTAAGCAAAATTTCTTGATAGCAAAAAAAAAATAAAAATACACGTACCCAACAATCTGATCATTCTCACACATTTAAACAAATGTAACATAATCCGCATTTTGAACGAGAAAGCAAATACGCGAGCACGACAATACAAAATACAAACAAAGAAATCAAAAGAATAGAAACGAGAAGAACACAGTGATGATGATGATGATGATGGGCCGACGGCAGAACGGAACGAGCCTGTTTTCATCACCACCACCACAATCATCTTTTCTCCTCCGCTCCTGTGTGTGTACGCCATGCCAGCCAGCCCGCTCTTGTAATAGCATTTGTGTCCGTGTGTGAAACAATGAGCTACGCCATCAGCAGCTCTATATATTCAAAAGTTGTGTTAGCTTTGCTTAAAGTGTGTAGTCTGAAAGCTTTTAATACTCTGCTTTTTCCCGGATAAAATTCATACGAATTCTAATGGTTTTATATGTATCAATTTCCATCTCCATTTTCCTATCAATTTTAACAAAGTTGATAATAATGTAATGCAATACCCTTTTCCTTGCTTTGTATACTTCTAAAATAAGCAAAATGGTTTCCCTGTGTTTTGTTTGTAAAAGTCAGTTCTTCCTGCTGAAATGTATATTATCTAACATTCGTGTAAACGTGCGTTAAATACTTTTGCTCATGGTCAGTAATCTTATTGCAATAATGCCCCGATTACTTTAAACAAAAACTAACCCTAGAGCAGCATAGCAGTAACTTCGTAATTTTTTGTATATTTTTTTCTGATGAATTACATGAGCGAAAGCGCCACATTAGTCTGACGTTGGTCTTTTTGTTTGTTTCTTTTCCTGTCGGCATCTGTCTTCCTTTGGCACTTCCACCGTACCGGACAGAAGGGTGCGAATAATGGAGCGTCCAGTAGTCAAACAAGCGTGCAAACAGTATCCGGAAATCAGTCGAGCCGAGGGAGCGCGCAGATGAAGCCTCCACTAAGTGCTTCAGGGAGACGAAACTCGATTCCAATGCTAGCGACTGCTGCGAAGATGTTGGATACTAAAGAATTTTTTACGGAATTCACAATTTCGTGAAAATGAAATGTACATTTTTTATAAATGATCTATCTACTCATCCATACATAAATTAATTATAGCGTAATTTTTTTATATGATCTTGAACAAAAATAATACTGAAATTTGAAACAGTACAGAAAAATATTTAAAAATCCAAATTTGTAGACTGCAGACTGTAGACATAATAGGTCTTGAATGAAGAAAAAATTGTGAAATTGAAAAATATTTGAACTGAATGAGTATGATTTGATGTGATGTAAATGTCGTCGTCGATATAAATTATGAATATGAGTGGAATTATTGCCTATAAATTTACCTACAAGCAATACAAACTATTACCTGGATTATGGCATAAGTCACTAAAAATTAAATTAAAAACTAATCTACAAAAATAAGTATTTTATAAAAAATTATACCGTGGAATGGTACCCGGTTATTGCGCATGGCACACCAAAAATAGTTTTACGTAAAATATTTCAATTATTTCAACGCAGTTTAGATCTACGTAAATGTAGGCATGTTTTTTGTTCTTCAATTTTTATTAAATTAATAAAATGAGAGAAAACCAAAGTTGCAAAATTCCAATGCATAAAATTTATGATAAATAGAATCGCTGTAAAGATTTATGTTTCGGTCAAATATTTTAATTCATGAAGTGTCGGCTTTTCGGACAGAGCTTGAAGGGCCTAAATAGGCTACCTGATTCTTGGCCCTGGAGGGTGTAGAATAACTGTACAGCAATTATCAAAGGAACGCCCATCATATCGAATTAAGGAGTGATAATCAAGTAGGTACTTAAGCATGTACCATGTTATAATTTTCGTACAGTTTGTGACAACTGAGAGCTATCAAAATACCGTTATCATGAATCATGATAATGACTTTATTTGCCAAGCCATGATAGGTAATTCATCTGTTTACTCCAGCCAAATTACAGGGTAAATTGCGATAGAACATCGGAAGTTAAAACTCGAGACGTCTCTCTGACTAATTTTTATTTCCTGAAGCAAAACTTTGGTTTACAATTACAATTGCAATTCACGGTGGCATGGCATGGCGTCTTGAATCCAATATCCACTCCCCTCCAATTCCCCTACTAATTGAACAGGTGTGTAGACAATTAACGTGTTGATTGTACAAGCTATAATTACCGATAAAAATGTTTTTTTTTATCAATCGAGTCTACACACTCCAAACCATAAAAAAATACTGATTTTTTTTTTGTTTTTGCTTCTGCTTCTTCCTTTGCCGTTTTGGGCCACGTTGCGATTGTCGCAAAAAAAAATCGTCACGAAAGAGCTACGGAATTCAATCCAGACTGTAATTCAATCACTACTGCACATCCATCCATATACTTAATCCGTATGAAAAAAATGTAAACGTCCAAATTACGAACCCGGAACTGGAATGCAATCCATCAACATACAAACACTAGCACCCACTTCGTACCACATCGCATCACATTCATGATGGATTTCCTTCCTCTCTTCTTGTTTTTTTGTCTTTAATCCAAACTGACTTCTGACTGCTCACAAGAGTCACAAGTCACAATTGTAAATTGTGAATTGCGTGTTAACAAGTAACTCGTTAGATTGGTCGAGGTGGACCTCGACCTCCTCAACTCAACAGATGTATGTATGGCTATGACCGATTATGTAGTGGAATTTCTACTTTGAAAATGTATGATTCATATCATATCATATCTCTTGTCTTGTCATGTCGTCTTCAGCTTCTGGTTCGGTTTCAGCAAAATAGAGCCATAAAAATTGGATATAGAATCGAATTATGCAAATTACCAAAATAAACAATTCATTTTTCATTGTAAAATGTGTAAGCGTAACGTAAAATGATTTTGTTTTCGAGGAATAAATTAAGATGGATGTGTAGATATGTACTTATGTGGTAGCAAAATAGGCAGTTTGTGGATTCTTTTTTGGCGTTAATAAAGTTATTAAATGTAATTTATGAGAATTAAAAAAGGAAGGGACTTTTGGAATGATTTATTCTTGAACTTTACCTCTGAAAAGTCACGTGAAATCGTATTGTATTTCCGTCAACATATTCAACAGAATATTCGGATGACATCTAAAAACGTTGGCTTTTGAATTTGCAAAAAAATTGTGGGGTCTACCTCAACCTAAAATTTTGTGAGTGGTCAAGTCAAAACCTTGCAATTCCATTACATCTTTAAAATGTTTCTGATTTGACGTTTTGATTGAAGTTAATGCAAATGCGTTAATGGTGAAGCGAAAGTACGGTCGTGATTTCAGGTTTTTCGAGATGCCTGGTTCAACTTTTTTTTATCGGATATTCGAATTTGGAGGAGCAAAAACACGAACAGCCAAGCCTGTTCTGCATTTCAGAATTAATTTTCGGTTTTTTAATGTGATTCATCCGTTTTTTAGCCCGAGACCAAAATCGCTAGGTACCTATTGGATGAATTGAAAAAATAATTGGTGCTCACCTCAAAACCAAAAAGTCACGATGAAATGCATACAACTATTAATCACGCGGCAGTTAAGCGTAAGTTATATAGCAGCAGTAAATTAAACGCATTTTTTGTACAAAGTTTGGAATAAAAGGGTCCAAAAAGCGATATTTACTTTAGCAAAAAAAATAATGATTATGGATCGGTAAAAAATGCTTTAATTACCCCACAGGAATATTACTTTTTGTGACTTTTGCCTTCGGACCAAGAGAAAATCAATTCTAGAAGAATGTTAAGAACTTGTGAAACGGGGTAAATTCTAAAATACAAAAAAATCCTCCGTTCCTCCATGAAAATCCAAGTGCCTTCAATGTCTTCAAATGTCCAGATCCAAACCATTTCAGTTACCATTTTAAAGGTAAAATGAAGCGGCAAAAATTTTGATTTTGCGGGACACAAGATAAAGACAAAAAAAAATAATACAAAAGCTTTACATCGCTTCAAGACTTAATAAATGCAAACTTTTTTTTTAAAATATCAAGGCTAAAATTTTTGAAAGTTATGCATTGTCAATTTAAAGATATGCAGGATTATTGGCCTAAAAAAACTAAGCATTGAAATCAAATTAATTTTTTTTGGTAAAAATGTGTTTCAAATATGTTGCATAAGATGTTTTAGGCTTCTTCACCTTCAGTTTTTTGCAAGGTCACCTTTTTCAATGCACCCAACAGCGTCTAAGCTGGACTGGAGTGGAGCTGGAGACGCTCGGAGCAAAATGCAATATACGTCTCAGGTGGCCCCAGCACCTTCCCCGATTACCACAACTGATTAATTACTTGACGATTCACTAACTCCACTCCCTTTTCTAGGAATTATCGAGTTTTAATTTTGAGTACCTGAGAATAATCATTGTGAAGCATGCAAAATGCGCATTAAACCCCAACCAAACCATTAAACGGTCATATTCACCAATTCATCCTTTTTTGCAAAAATCGTTTTTGTGATTTGCCAGTTCATCCTTTTGCACTTCACCGTCAAAAGCGGTTTACTAAATGCGGTGGACGGGCGAATTCAAAAATGAAAATTTGGATGGGATCGTGATCAGGATGCAGGAATAAGTAACGATGTAATAATTTTGTGGTCAATTTTTTCCTGGATTTCCCTAAAAAATTGAGACCATCCATCGTCCATTGTCTTCGGTCTCCGAATTGGATGTACGTACCTAGAAGCGTTTCAAAAAATATTCAAAGCTCGTTTAATTGCACACAAGTGCAATACATTAAGAATAAAGTCAAGCTAGACTTTGTGGATCTAGCCGATTGAAAGAAGCAACTTGACAAGTTTATTACATGATTTTGCATGAAAAAAATCACGATATGAATTACTAATAAACTTTTATGATGTTTTAAACTCCTGCACGTCATTCTAATATTGTTGAACATGCACATGCCTCCCACAAAAGTATAATCTGGTCAAACCCTCGTCACAAGAAAATAAATTTTTCCTATCCCAAATCCGCAAGAAATTTAAATTGCTCTAAACGAAAATTTTTACTAATCTTCATCTTCCCGGACAACATGTGACGTTGTTTAATGCCGGATGCCTACGTGTCCAATAATGTAAGAGGTGATGCAAATCGCCGCAATTCGCAATTTGTTTTATGAAAAAAAAATTGACAATTTCAATTGACGCAAAAAAGAATTCTCGGAAGTGATTAGGCATCCACAAGGAGGGGGTGAACGGTGAAGTGAAAAGAAAAATAGCAATTTGATCAGCAAAAAGCTCTCGAATTATGTATTTTGCGTGGGCTCAAAAAAAATTCATCATTCTGGGATAGGTCTGGGAAGGACAATTTTTTCTACGCCTGTTTTAAGCGATGAAAACAAGATAATTCATATCGAAAAAAAATTGCGTTTATCCGGCTCGTAGGCAGCTTAGCTCAGAGGATGCCCAGAGCATCATCATCATATTTTTTATGAATTCTGAAGATTATCTCGTTCTCATAGATTAAGTAGCCCATGTAAAGTTATGCATTAAAAGAATTTTTCAGAACCAGAACTTGTCAATTTTTTTAGGATGAGGATTTGTTGTTGTTTACTTTTGATTTTGCTACGGAATATTTTTCATGTCTTTTTTTGAAGCTAAATAGCGTGTCATTATCCGATTAAAATTGAGTCATGGTTGTTTGGTTTTAAGGTGTGTGGGCAAAGCTGAATCTTTGTCCCAGGCACACTGAAAAAATCTTTTGACTTCCTGGATAAAAATGTCTTTAGGAATTTCATTTTCATTCCGATTTTTTGTTTAAAAAATTAGTAAAATCTCTTCTGGTGGGATCGGGCGGACACTCGGCACTCCTTTGCGAAATGCCGTATGAGAGCAATGACATTCGAATACTTACTTGTCTTCTTCCTCTTTTGTAATGCAAATGATGATGCGCCAAGCTAATAAAGATAATGTAATTACCATTTTACATTCCTTTAATTTTCCATAAAAAGTGTATCAAAATAATCACTATTGCTATTCTTGTTCTTTTGAATATTTCGGATTCTGTATTTCTTTTACTTTGCCACTGTCATAATTTTTTTCGAAAAATTTCTGTAATACCACCTATTGTATGGTCCTTCATAAATAATTCATGACTCGTGAAATGAAAAACTACCAAAAAGTCTAGACTCGACTCGACTCTAATTCAACTATTTTCTTTGTCCCTAATTCATCTTCACCTTGACTTTGTCATAGTCATAGTGTCATCTTTCGGTATGGCACGCAGGGTGGCAACTGGCAACTCGTAAGATAAAGAACAATAGAAAAATGATCAATTTTCGTCTCACGTCACATCTTAATCTTGACAATGTAAATACTTCAAAACTCCAAACATCATTTCAGTTGCGCAATATTTATATAACAATTGCCTTTTTTTCTTCCCATTTCCCAAAATTGTTTAAAATTTTCAATTCGAAATAAAAGCATCTTCATTTCCATCCAATTTACTTAAAAACTTCTAGAGTAAAACAATGAGACTATTATCGTAAATCGCTTTTTGGGGTTCAACTTGCCCCGTCATTTTTCGGCTATTAATTTTCCCAAAAGAATTTTAAGCATTTTCCAGTCCGACTCTTTTTCTTAATTACTGTCTAAAAGGAATGCTGGAAAATTGTAAAAACGCGATGCGATTCTCCAAATGATTTTTTTCTTAAATTACCATTGTTCTCTTCCAAAAAGTGGTTGTGTAGGTATGTCGCGTTTGCTTTGCCCCAAATAAGCTAAAAAGCCTATAATAATAAATATTGGTGCTTTTTATTCCCCTATAACAATCCATCATTAATCATTTTTTTGCAATAGTGGTTATGGTTGGTGTGGAATATTGCATGTGAAGCCGACTAACTAACTAACATAACTATAATATCTTTGTAAAGGGGATAAATGGCAATAATTTTCTTCGATTCCATTCCTCAGCTCCACTACCTTTACTTGTTCGGCTTTGGCTCTATTGCAAATAAATGTTCATACGAACCTGTTTTTCTTTTTGCAAAAACTTTTCTGCAAAAAAAATATCCCAATATGAATGAGAAGTAGAGTTTTTATCCTCGATGCACTTCTTCACACGCGAAAACAAAGTGAAGCGTATAGGAATTGTTTGGTTCATGCAATTTTAACTTCAACTTTGGCTTGGCTTGTTCACTGGACTGACTGGACCCTGTACAATAATTCTAATGTACCCGTGCACTTGTACTTGTACTGTACACCAATCATAATCGCAGTGGCAATGATGTTCTCCGAACCTCCGCAAATTTTTCAGTTGTGAATTAAACAACGACTGATGAACAAGTCAAAGCTTATCTTGTTCATAAGACTATGAATCATGCATTGTGCCTCGTGTCGTGTACCAAAAGAGGTTTAGAAAAAATTTAAGAAAAGTTGAAACTTGGAACGTCATTGTCTGAAAACCAAACCCTCTTATTTCTCCAGGAACTCAAGTCAAGATCAAGACAAGCTGAACAAAGCAGTTTTTTGGAAATAATTTTATTGCCCATGACCAGACCAAGGTGTCATGTCAGTGCCTACTTGCATACGTGCAGTGAAACAGGTGCTAAAATATTTTTAATAATTTTTAAAATTCATGTTCCTCCCAATCAATCAATTGAAATATGAATTTTATTGCTGTAAAGTGGACAATAAACCAAAGGAATTTATGTAAAGCTATTTGTCTCCCAATTACTGTACTATTTTTTTCCCACGTGGTGCAATCACAAAATACCAATTTAGTTTGAATTTTTACCTAAATACAATTTTACGATCTAACTAGTTCTAGTTTTGTTAGACAAGTAAAGATAATTTTGTGCGTGCGGTGGTGGTTGTAGTTGTGATTGTGATTATAAAATCGTAAAACCGCTTCACGTCTAACCCTTTACATCTTAATTACTTTTTTTGAGTTATATGTTCCAGAGGGAAAATATTTGTAGAGGAGAAAAAAGTGTTTGTAATTGGTTTCCTTGTTTTGTAACAAATGCACAAAACCAAACCACAAAAAAAACGTAATGATTTCTGCTTCGATTCAACTCGAGCATCCGTAATCGCAATCGTATTGATTTATGCAAATTAGAATTTAAAGTTGTGAAATGACAATGTCTTCTTTGGATTCACCGAAATCAGACGACGAGTCCGGGCTAACTTGATCCAACATTCGCAAAAAAAAAAAATAAAAAATTCGCAATTTGTTATGAAAATGAACTCGTGATTATCTTCGATTGCTGACGACGTGACGTAAGCAAAAAACGAAGAGCTTCAAAAAGAACCGATACCGATCGGGAAAATATGCCGCAAACTCTGGAAGAAATATTGATTGCTTTCATCCTCATTTATGTCTGTCTAAATCGGATCCCTGAGATCATTTTTATTTTTAGAACGGAGATTTGACCCTTCGATTCTGAGAATTTTAAAAGTTAAAAAAATTTGTAATTACGAGAGATACAGATACTAATTACGAGTACAAAAAAAACAATTAAATAAAATGAAAATGAGGCTGGAATCAATACCATCACTATTCCTCGTCAATATGATGACGACAATGGTGGTGGTCGTGTGGGGCCAGGAGTATGACCTCAAAGTGTACAAAACACTACTGCCTGGACCCCAATTTCAAATTGGGGGATTGCCATTGTTCGATGAACATATTAAAGGACAACTCATCCTCAGACATAAGTTTGTTCTGAAGTTTCAGCTAAGGTGCATTCTGATGGGTGCAAAATGTGATATTATTGGAAAGTGGCTGAAACGTAAGTATTTTATTTTCATACCGATGCAAATTATTTTTGTTGTCACCTTTGCATTTTTATGAATGAATCGCAAATCGCATTATGCGTAAAAATTGAAGGTGAAGGTAAGCCAATGGCATTGTGACCGTGAAGAGGACGAATGTGTAGGAATTTAAGCTGTGAAGTACCTGACGCATAAACAAAACATTTTGATAGACTGGACATGACGTAACGTGGCACTTGTTACACCAAAAAAAGCCTTAATAATCTGTTTTGATGACTTTTCAGACTAATTACTTTTTTGACATTTTTGTAAAAAAAAATTTCATTGCTTTTACATGAAAGTATATAACGTAAAGGAATGTTCATTCCAAATCACATCATGATTCATATGACATGACCCCTTCCTTCAATTCAATTGATATTGCTCTTGATTCTCAATCTCAATTTTTTACATTCGAACATGTTTCGTAATTCGTAAACTGTGCACCTGTTGAACAGTTAAATTGTTTGTGGCAAAACATAATTGACCTTTACCTTTCTCATCTTACAACAAACACAAACTGAAAGCCAAGCCACAAGCAAAGCAAAAATTCAAATGCAGTAAAAAAAATTTGGAATTGATTTTTTTGCCGAAGCTCAATAGGCAAAAATAATATTTTAAGTCGGCTTAAATTATTATAGCCCAAAAAAATAACTCGTGTAGGGATTAAAAAATTGTTTGTTTTGTTGGGCTGGATTTTGGATTTGGATTTTGGATCGTCCAAGATAAAAAATATGTAAAACGAACAAAGGCATCAAGAAAATGGTGGATTCATGAAACCTGGAAGAAGAAGGATAGATCAAGTTCAACCTTTTCTGTGTTCTTCAGCGTCTCCTAATTTAAATAAATGGCAAAAATTTTATGAAAAAATACCATGTTTTCTAGTTGAATTATCCGATTATTGGTCTTTATGACGCTTAAAGCCTTCATTGTTTTAGCGGAACAATGCAAGAAACAGTGAAATAAAATAATTTTAAACAACTTTTTCCTCACATTCAAAATCACGGAAAAAGTTTTTAGTTAATCCGAAAATTTTTCCATGACTTAAGTAATATTTCGGGTTGAGTGGTTCATTATTTTTTCAAATGGGTAGTTCGAGAATTAAAATTGTTATAGAGCTTCCGAAGTGTCAAATATTAATGAACTTTTAGAAAATCATTTTCATTTTGGACTTTCAGTAACTTCCAGAGAGAGATAATACCGTCAATACTAGTCGCTATTGTATTTTGTAAAGGTTCTAGAACAACTTCGAGAGCATCTTTGTTTTCCATCTGGTCAAATAAAAGTCATTGTTGCGGAAGGTATAATTACCGCTTCGAGCGTTTCAACTTTTTTATTTACCAATTTATCTGAATAAACTCTTTATGTTTAGGTAAAACCAGATTATGCTTTTTAAAACATTTATTATTTTTATTTATTATTTTCTTGTACAAATGCAAAAAAGATGTTTCTCCTAAAATTTTGAATGAACTTATGACCTCCAAATGATCACTCATGTCATAGCCAAAACTAAACATTTTTATACAGTTTCGTTTAAATTTTATTCTTGTTTTACACTGCTTGGATTGCTCTATTCATTAGAATTCCAGGTAGTGGTAGCATTTCAATAATGACTATCATGATGTAAGTCAATAGCAATAGCAAAAGATGAATATATAGTCGATTATATTATGTTATACATAAGTAAACCTATATCATTGAAATCCAGCTCCCATTATTTTTTCCCAATTGATTCTCACGAAAGAAAAATTGAAAAACATTTTTTATGACTGGCCAAAGGCTAGAGAGCCGTTCTACCCAAAAGTCGATCATTTATGCAACTTATTTTCTTTCCGTGCTAATCCTCAATCAATCTTTGGTCTTCTGGCACTGGCAGAATCCAGACAGACCCACATTTGATTTTGATCATCTAATTCTAGGCTTTCAACATTTCAATTTCTTATCAACAGGTCCAGGTGTGGATGCCTCTTTATCAATTTAATAAAGAATCTTTTTTTGTTTATTTCTGCCAAACTTTTTAGTTTTAAAAGGACATTTGAGGAAAAAAATATCACGTTCTTACTTGGCATGAAATACATGATACGATCAGGGATGGAAAAATGAATCTAACATTTTTAATATTAAAGTGGTCGGGGCAGACTGGACTGGATCCAAGCTATGTCATTAATACACCTTAATTTATTATTGGTCAAGTCAACATGAATGACGTTGGCTAAAATTTTGCTACTGCATCCCAGAGGCCTGCAGCTTTGTTGTAAGATAAGTTTAGTCATATTTATTTTTCGAATGACATCACCAAAACAGGATCCATTATGATTCATGAAGATGTTTTAATGTTTACCTTCTTAATTAATTACGACAATTCCTATTTGAAAACATGTATTTTCTCGCTTTTTGAAGATGATTCAAATGTCAGTAAATCACAGCAGGCTCGGATTTAATTTTGT
>JAHZMX010004202.1:0-10468 GCA_027743895.1 Seira musarum
ATTTGATCTAAGTCTAATAATGGAATCGAATATGCAGTAAGTGAACGCAGAACAATTCTGATTGCAATGTATAAGTTTCATTCCTGGATTGACCACATACTATAAAATTGTTAACCAACAATAGTCTAGTATTACCCATATATTCATGAACTATAAATAAAATAAAAATAATTTTGATTGCTGTTGATTGGAAAGTTACTTCTGAAATGCCCATAGGGATATCATCCATCTTTATTTAATGCAAAGATTTTAATAACATATCGAATCCACGTGCATATTGAATCAAATTGTTTATGCTTCAGGAAATTGCTTAAAAGTAGGAATATTATTACATAAGTTTTAAAAAAATTAGTCAATGTTGTTAATTTTAGAAGGGCAAAATAGTGAAAATAAAACTAAGTCAATTAAGTCCTAAAATTGATATTATTACTGCCAAAAGCAATTAACCTAGGGCTCGGATCTGGTAGTGATATAAGTGGAAAATATCAGAGCATGCCATGTCATGTCAAGGAGTCGTTTATTAATCATTGTTTTTGACGACTAGGTCTGAATTTTGGTTCTTAAACTAATGTTTGTTTATTGCGCGGGGGATGAAACTATTTTCTCATTACCTAAAACATGCATTATATACTTAGCATTTGTAGATAATTTTCTAGACAAAGAACCAATGGTGAAGATTGAGCGTCAGATTCACAATATAACTCTCAATTTATTAAGTTTTTGCCTCTGTTCATGAGGGCATCTTTCCGATGGTGAATTACCACTGGCATTTAACGCATTTGATATTGACCTGATAGGGATAAACATATTTTAAATATGATTTGACTTTGCCCTATTGGAACTCTAAAGAAACAAATTTAAATTAACTTTAATATGTAAATCCTGATTGTATTTTTAGGTTTAAGTGAATTTTCAAATTCCGTATTAAATATTCCATTTATATAACATTATATAATCAATTTGGAAAAGTACTACCAAAACAACCTTACCAAAAATACTGACCTCTTTTCTGTTTAATTTGCCAGCAGAAATCCTTGTAGTAACCACCACCATGATCAGCGACAGAGTTTACGTGGCTGAAAAATATGTTGCTTCCATTCTCGGTTTCCTGGGATTATTCCCTTCAGATTTTGATCCCAACAGAAGACTTTTAATTACCTCATCCCATGCCCACAAGTACTATCGTCTCAATTTGGTGGGTCCTCTAGTATCAATACTAACTCACACGTATATTTGTTACACGGTTAGAAAGGAGGGAAATATGGATTATTATAATATGGTCCTATTAGCTATTCTCACTGAAATAGCAATATTTCAAGCAGCGTTGATATTCCTCCTTAACGAAGAGGAAATACTAATTGGAATCAACTGGTTTTCCAGTTATGTCCAGAAAGTAAACTGTAAGAACATCCATATTGATACTGTCTGCGTTTTGTAAACATTATTTTAAAAGACTTATTAATTTTCTTTTAGATCAATATTGTCCAGATTACGACCGGAACAACAGCCTTAAATCAAAGTTGATAGACTTTGGTGCCGTATGTATCTTCGGGTTCACGTTCTTTAGTCTTCTTATTACTGCCTTATGCTGTATCACGTTCCCCCGAATGCCGATTTTTTATGGTTACCTAGTCCCAGACACATGGCCAATTTGGATTCAAATTCCACTTCTATACATTCCAACAATACACACTTTAGTAGTACTTTGTGCACCACTGATGGTATTGTCGCTCATAATCTACTATTTTGGAGCACTGGTACTCCCCTTCATTGTTACAGATTTAAATCTAAACAAAAACACGGGACCATCGAGAGCAGCATTGAGAAAACCAGAGAACTTGATTTTGGTTTACAAAACATTTGAGTTGTTACTTTATCACCAAGTCGATTTGATTAGCCCTTTTATGGTGCCAACGCAATTTATTGTTTTGAACATTGCAATATTGGCTGCTTACATGGTTATCCTGTACGGAAATTCGTTACAAGTTTTTACTTTGATTACCTTAGCTGCTTGGGGATGTGGGGCAACAATGTTTTGGAGTTCGGTGCTGGCTCTTGGCGGTCACCTAAACCAAAACGGAAAGAAGGTGTTAGCATCTTGGAAAAATCATAAAGGTCACACAAAAGCAGAGCAGAAGCTCATGAAAAAATTCAAAGCGTCGTGCAAGCCTTTGGTTATTTCGTACAATAGCATGTTTGCCATTAAAAAAATAACAGTATTAAAATTTATAAGGAGCCTATCACGAGGAATTTTTAAAACTCTTAAAGCATTATAAAGAACTGAAACATGGGCTTCATGTTTCATCGTATGAAAAAATATTAAACCCATTTCATTTTCAGTTTGTCATTAGACTAAAGGTTGGGCGTAATCATTAATCATTTATACTGTTCATATTAGGAATCCCTAATTTGGATTCCGTCCAATTAAACACAATAAGAGTAATTGAAATTAGAAGAACAAATATATGTAATGTATGAAAATAATTTTCTGATATGTAAATATTGTTGAATAAAAAGCATTCAGAAAAATATTGTACATATCTCGAAAGTTCGTTTTCAATTAGCGATGTAGAAATACTACGCTGGTTGATGCAATAAATAAAATCCATTTTTAAAGAGGTCATCATAACTGCTGCTCGAACGTATAGAAATTCATTAACTATCATACCAAATAAAGAGGAATGGAGCTTCAAACTCATTTCATTACATAAGTTGATTTTCATTACCATGTACAATATAACTTTTTGTTCTGACTTCTTCAGAACATTGGCAGAACGGAATTTAATTTAAGTTTTTAAATGAGTTTGAATTGGACATTACGAAATCATAAAGGTTACACAAAAGTCGAACAAAAGTTGATGGAAAAATTTTAAGCGTGCGGCAAGCCACTGGCTGTTTCTTATATAAAAATTTATTCGATTAAAGGTTAACAGTCTTAAAATTCTTGATAAGTTTGTCACGCGGTGTGTATGGACCTCTAAATACATTGTAGTTTTAAATAATGTGAGGGATGCAAGGAAGATAAAAGGGAAAATGAAATAGTGGGAAATAGCGGTAAATACAGGAATTTTCCATTTTCCCGGCCATCATATTGAGTGGGAAAATGAGAAGATGTCCAAAATGACGTTTTGGGGCGACTTAGAACGTTTCCACCATGTCTTTAAGTGTATTTACTTCACAATGGTTATATATTAATGCATTGTTTAAGCGGCCAGTGTTAATTAAATACAATTTTCCACTTTTGGACATTTTCTCATTTCCCGGGAAAAATGATTTCTCGCCGGGAAACGAAATTCCTAAAAGTGGGAAACTTCTCATCCTTGGAGGGATGTATTACAAGCATGGAAACTACGGACAGTCTGGGTCAAGATGCAAATACAGGAAGATGGAAAGGACGCAGTGTTTTGAGGATATTTCAACAAAAAAAAGCTTATGAAGGGAAATTTTTTGTGGTACTCTTTAGACGGACTTCAGGCATATAAAATTTTGACATCAGGTACAAGCGGGCATATTATTTCATTAATTCCTTGCATCCTCCTGGAATTTCTTTTATTTTAGTGTCGGGACTTCCGTCAAGTCTTTACATCTTTTGCATGATAAACTTATTTTTGTTCTGTATTTTATAACTCTTATGATTTATAACATAATAACCAGCAATGACCAGCATAGAAGTATCCTTAACTATTGGCCGAGCCATTTATTTAACTCTAGTTAAATATATGCGACTGCTATACTGGTCATTGATTGATGGTCAATTAAAAGAGATTAAATTTCATTTTTCCATGACTTTCTAAAGAAGCTTTTGGATTTACGTGGAAAAGTGTTGCTGTTCATGTAAATGTAAGGGTGCTCTCGTTTCAAGAATTATTTAGCATACCCTTGCATACCTACATACAGTTTTACTCAATGTTGCATGAAAGACAATGCCAACAAGGAAGAGTAGAAGTTAATATCGAGTCGAATAGGGTCAGTAATTGGTTTCAATTTTACTTTGCTCTACGCCTACCTCATATCCTTCCTCGAGCACTGATCACATCAAAAGTATTTGATAAATTGGATTACTTAATCTAATAAAAAAATCCATTTAGATTTTTATTTAAAATTAAAAAATCAAATCAGATAAACAGGAATCCAATTACCGAATTCATTTTTATAAGATTTTCTGACAGAACCTCCTTCATCATATTCCGGTGACCATGTTAAGTGACAGAATTTACTTGTGCATGAAACATTTTTGTCCAATTCTATGTTTTTTTGGATTGTTCCCATCAGACTATGATCCCAACCGAAGGATTTATAATAAGCTCAACACATGCTCAAAAGTATTACCGTCTGAATTTATTGGGTCCTCTGGTGTCATTCATAAGTCACATAATTATTGCTTACAAGTTTAGGAAGGAGGGGAATTTCGATGATTTCAATTTATTGTTCCTCACAATTTTTACGGAGATGGGAGTTGTACAAGCAGCATTGATCTTTCTTTTCAAAGGAGAAGGTATTATTCTTGGACTGAACTGGTTCTTCCGTTACGTGGAGAAAATTAACTGTAAGACAATTTCCTTTACAAAAAAAACTAAAGCACAAAAAACACATAAATTTTGCATCATAATTTACTTTAGATCAATTCTGCCCGGATTATGACCGAAACGGCAGTTTAAGGTCCAAATTAATCGACTTGGGTGCGTTATGCATCATTGGCCTAACACTCGGTTGTCTCGTCATAACATCAATCTGCAATATACTATTTCCACGCATGCCAATTTTCTTTGGTTACCTTGTCCCAGAGACTTGGATAATTTGGATTCAAATTCCACTTCTACACATTCCAACTATACACACGATATTAGTTCTTTGTCTCCCACTATCGGTTTTGTCAATTATGGTGTATTATTTTGGGACTATTGTTCTCCCTTTCGTTGTTACAGACCTGAACCTGAACAAAAACAAGGGACCTGCAAGAGCAGCACTAAGGAAACCAAGAAATTTAATTTTGGTCTACAAAACTTTAGAAATATTACTTTATCACGAAATGGATTTGATTAGCCCATTTATCGTCCCTACGCAGTTTATTGTCTTAAATATAGCAATACTGGCTGCGTATATGGTTATCCTGTACGGGGATTCTTTGCAGACGTTTACCTCGATTACCTTAGCGATTTGGGGATGCGGAGCAACAATGTTTTGGAGCTCGGTACTGATAATGGGAGGTCATCTGCACCAAAACGGAAAGAAGGTGCTGGCATCGTGGAAAAATCATAAGGATCATACAAAAGAGGAGCAAAGGCTGATGAAAAAATTTAAGGCTTCGTGTAAACCTTTGGTAATTTCATACAATAGTACGTTCGTGATTAGGAGGTTAACAGTACTAAAATTCTTGAGGAGTTTGTCGCGGGGAGTATTCAGAGCGCTAAAAGCACTTTAAACAGGTGTGGGAAATCAGAAATAAAAGAACTGCTTACCGTTTAGTATGTTTTAGAACGCAGTGATTAATTAGAGCGCAGGGAATCGAAGGCGCTAAAATGAAAAAAGCGCGGGTGGTAAAGAAAGCAGGTCTAGACTAGAACGTGGTTTCACAAAATGGCATAATGTCCACAGTTGTCTATTAAGCACCTGCGCTACGCAGTCATTGCATAATTTTGTTCAGAAAACCAAAAGTAATCTATTTCTTTTTCTTTTATTTGGTTTAGGCATCCAAATGGTGTACGAGTTTGCTATAAAATGTAAGCAATTAGCTTCGATCTGAAAATATCTGACCAGTTGCTTTATAATTGATAAGTAAGACGCGAGTCCTAGATAGGGCGTGGGTCTTAAATAAAACTTGGGGCGTTTTATATCAAAATAAACGATATACTGTCATCAACTTAGAAAATTGACTTGCCCAATAATCGAACCTAGATCTGACAGTACGGTTCTCTGTATTCTATATGTATCTTACACGATATTTTGCATTGTCTACAAAGAAATAATTAAAAATACCTGATTTCATCTAAACAGACATATTCAAACCAACTTCATCAAATTTAATTGGATTTTAATGGTTGTTTGATAGCAACTGGACATTACAGATAGATATAGATAATGTCTGTTTTTAATTGTTTTTCTAGCTAAAGGCACTAGAGTTTGTGACCAGGTTGATTTGATTACTGGATATAAACGATTGGGGATTTGTTAAATAAAAGAAAAAAATTGCTTTCCCGTTTGATGACCGAATGTTGAACAAAGAAAAAGTATTTATCAAATTTGTTTGTTTTAATAAAAGATGTACCAAGAATTACGTGCCGGTTCACTGGCAGTTTTTGCTTCGCCTTTCACTTGTTCTGTTTATTTATCGATGGCACACAGAATACATACGCATATAATGGCTTTTGCGTCGTTGTGGAATAAAAAATTCTAATGCAGAACTCATAGTATACGTAATAAATCGTTTACATAAAGTTTTTTATTTTCGTGTAAAATTCATAGAAAAACTATGTTCGCCAATATATGAACAAAACGTACATACGCCATAAACGTGAAACGCCATACTTAAAGCTTCATATTTTGCAAAAAAAAATTACAGAGCAGGAGTTTAAGAAAAAATGAAGGTACAGCATCGAAGTTTATTGTGTGACAAAACAAAATAATTTGTAGTATCCGGATAAATGAATGTGTTATTTTAATTGATCACACTTTCACTGTCATTTTTTTTAGTATTACTCCCGTTTATGTTTTGGTGACAGTCATGATCAGTGAAAGAGTTTACTTGAGCGCATACATTTTTTACCCGATCTTCTTTTCTCTTGGAATGTGTCCTTTTGAATACGATCTAAAACGGAGACTTTGTATAAAATCCATCCGTGCTCACACTAAATTCCGCCTAAATATGATCATTCCTGCACTCGGTTTCGCGTATCACATGGTTATTGGGTATCATCTTCAGAAGGAGGGAAACTTTGACGACTTCATTCTCGTACTTTTGACACTTCTAACAGGATCGGCGTTATTTCAGGTTTCACTCATCTTCCTATTCCACGAAGATGAATGGTTACTCACACCTAACTGGTTTTTCCGGTTTGCTCATTACGCCAATGGTAACTTCTTTGGTCATTTTTTTTCACTATTATATATTTTCTAATCTTTTAATTTTTTTTCAGATCATTTTCTTCCCGACTACGACCGAAACAATAGCTTTCACTCCAAAATAATTGACTTTGGTGGTTTCTGTATTGTTGGCGGAGGGGCACTTTGCTTTGCGGTCACCGCCCTATGCAATATCGCGTTGCCCCAGATGCCCATATTCTTCGGCCATCTTGTTCCTGAGACATGGCCAATGTGGATACAGCTTCCCTTTCTTTACTTGCCATCTTTGTACATGGTATTCTTTTTGTGTGCTGGATTGACGTTTTTCTCCCTTTTTCTGTACTATTTTGGAGCCCTTTTCATGCCATTTATTGTAAATGACCTAAATCTTAAGAAAAACAGGGGACCAGCGAGAGCGGCGCTGCGGAAACCAAGCAATTTGATTCTCGTCTATAGACAAGTACAAATAATAATGAATCGTGGAATTGATATCGTAAGTTCTTTCATTGTAACCACTCAAGCAATCGTGCTATGTATAGCCATGTTATCTGCTTACATGATTATTCGACATGGAATGACCCTGCAAATATTTACTTTATTCACCTTACTTGTTTGGGGGAATGGCGCAACCGTGTTTTGGAGCTTTGTTCTAATTCTGTCTGGTCAGTTACATCAGAAAGGAGTGAAACTATTAGCTTCTTGGAGAAATCATCACGAACATACAGCAAAGGAACAAAAAATCATGAAGAAGTTTCGGGCTTCTTGTAAACCTCTTGTTATTTCATGTAATACAACATTTGTTATTCAGCGATTGACGGTTTTAAGGTTTTTGAGAACTTTGTCTAGGGGTATTTTTAAAACACTTAAAACAATGTAGATATATCTCTAAATTAGTTAACGAATGTAAGCTTTATTATTACTACCTACATACATTGGTTATTCGCAAGAAAACGTATGTCTCTGTAATTTGTATTTAATTTGTAAGAACCAGCATGGTAATGGAAAAATTAAAATTCCAAAGCCACTCCGAATCCAAATTCTTCTTCTTTCTCTTCCAACACATACTCGATGGTACTGTCTTGTGTCCCATAAGGGATTTTATCATTATTCGTGTCGAATCTTGGAATGGTAGTTGTATAGTCCTTTAGTTAATTTTAAAGGTCTTATATTTTGCATGGAATTATAATATAGAATGAAATGGCAATGTTGTAGAAATGGAAGAACTTAACCTTGATTTACCGATCGTCACTTTTTCACTCACTGAATTTGACCTGTTCCTTCCTCGTGGCTACTCAATCAATTGAATTGAAAATGGCCATAATGCTTATCATACAGCTTTCTTGCACAGTAATCCTTTATGAATTCATACTTTCACTGATAAATCGACTTGGGGATATTACGCAGAAATATTTTTGAGTTTAATACTAATTGTTGGAGATAGCCTGTCCCAAAATAGCAAGCAGAGCAAATAATCATAACAAATAAAGGCGTCGTAAAGACCTGTGGTTGTTTCGCAAAATTATTATTGAAGTTCATAGGGACTATTTACGGATTATTTTGAGAGCGTTGAATGCAATGTAAGAAAGTTACTCCTGGAACTCAATAGTTTTTTCTGTTAAAAATTTACTGTAACTCATCGTAGTAGTATCCTATATACCGCATACAACTCCTCTTTTTTCAGACTTTTGCTGAAACCAAACCTCACTAACTAGCTCATATTGGCTTAGGGACTATCAAGCAATTTCAATACATGAAAGTAAGTCAATTTTTTTTCTAAATTTTGGTGAACTTGTAGTCTAGACTACTAGCAGTTCGACTTTATAAATTGTTTTATGTTTTGCACATTTAGGCATCATCATCATTATCAATTCGAGAAAAGGTAATGACAACAAACATCTGTGCCGTACAAGGTCGTCCATTTAGAATATCTCCAACACTTTGCTGATTTCGGCATTACAAAATAATAGCAGATTTTTTCCAACCCACACGTAAACAATATAATTCCTGGTAAACACCGTCTGGTACAGTTTTTATCGTTACCGCGCTACTGCTACCTGTTTTAGGCTGTCACAGGAAATATGTAAAATAATTTCCTCCAATTTAAGAACATTCAGCCTTCTAGCTATTTTGGGAAACACTAAAATAGTTTTTCCATTTTCATGCTTTTTGCATACTTTTTACGCAAAAGTTTCCGAGTAAAACAGCAAAGTTACTTTATTCCATGCAAAACGGCAAATACTTGTCAGCTAGTTTACGTAGATATTTCAATAGTTTCTTCTTTTAATTTTTGTGGATTTTTTGGTCTATAAATCACACAATATAATCCAAACTTACAGCGTTGTTTTACGGATTGCAATATTTGAACAATTCATAGCAAAAATTGATTTTCCTTTTAGGATGGAATATTGAACAGAGAAAAATACTCATGTTTCAAAAAATACTTTTATGTAAAGTACCTCAATTTAAATGTCAGTTCGCGGACAGTATCTACTTACCTGCTATTGTTATCTTCAAATATCGATTGCAAACAATTCATACGCATGTAAATGATGGCCTGATGTTGAGAAGAAGTTTCAGAGACGGGGATTTTGACTCTAAGGTACCTTTACTTTGATATTTAATTAGGTATAGCATTCCTCTCTTCTGCGAGAACATTTATGCTAAAACTTGAATAT
The DNA here is from genome assembly GCA_027743895.1 of Seira musarum. NCBI lineage: Eukaryota > Metazoa > Arthropoda > Collembola > Entomobryomorpha > Entomobryidae > Seira > Seira musarum. The sequence goes on from JAHZMX010004202.1 coordinate 9,735, forward strand.
AATCAATAAGAAATTTTATAAGAAATAACGTGACTGTAGAATTAGTACAAAAATTGGAACAGCAGCAACCGCAATGCACGGAAGTGTTATAGAAGGAAGAATAATATAATTCCAAGTTTCTAAACGATTAATTCTTTGTAATTTCTTTTATAGTCGGAGTCGGAGTTTTGTTTCTTATCTGACCAAAACTATGCTCAGTGAAAGGGTGTATTTTAGCGCCAAAATTTTGTGCCCAATCCTTTGTTCTCTTGGGATGTGTCCATTAGGATACGACACAAATCGGCGACTATTCGTAAAATCAGTCCGTGGTCACATACGATTCCGTCTAAATTTAGTTATTCCTGTGCTCGGTATCATCTATCTCATTATAATTGGATATCAGCTTCGCAAGGAAGGAGGAATTGACTCGTTTAATTTGGTGTTTTTAACCTTATCGACCTCATCAGCATTATTTCAGATATCTCTTATGTTCCTTTTTCATGAAGACGAATGGATACTCACACTTAACCGATTTCTCCGTTTTGCTCATCACATTAACGGTAAACCGAAAAACTTTTAAATAATACAAAAAACATAAGTACATATTTATTACTTTAAAAAATTCACATATTTTGCAGATAACTACCTTCGCGACTACGATCGAAACAACAGCTTTCGCTCAAAACTCATTGACTTCGGTGGTTTCTGTGTTTTTGGAGGAGCTTTGATTGGTTTTTTGATTACCGCCTTATGTG
>JAHZMX010004204.1:0-11403 GCA_027743895.1 Seira musarum
ATATTTTCCGGGCTTTGATGGAATATAGACACGAAATGGTGCGCCTCCACAAAATTTCGATAATTTTTATCAACTGCGAAATGTTTGCGGGGTCGACATAATTGTGGCAGAAGATTTTTGACTATCCCCACCATTTCGAAAACGGCTCTGGCACGAGGAAAATTTTGTAAACGTCTTCCTTCTAAAATGTCATCAGAACGAATTACTTTTGTCAAGGTTTTGTAGCGGTCACGCCCCATGCAACAATGGTACACGTGATCGAAGCATATTTGTAGTCCACAGATCACCGGTGGCCGTCTTGTAACTGTGATTACTCCCGGCCCAAATTAAAATACCAATGAACGCATACAACTCGGTTCTGTCAATGTTTTTCCAAACTTTGGCTTGATCTGGATGTTAACGATTGTAGATTTTCGTAACATGGAAAGCGCACGCATTTGAATGGCTAGGCAAATCGAGGTAAGAATTACTAAATCTTGCCTGGCAAGTAATCATGACCTTTGAACACTTACAGTATTATCATGTCCACGAGCCTGTCATTGAACACTAAGTTGAATATATCAGCCAATGTGGCACCTTCAGGAACGGATTCCGTGGGTCCACAAGGCAAATCCACAGTTTGGGGCAAAAATTTCCCATTGGGCGGACGAGTTGCCCACTCGGTGCCATTAGGACTAAAGTAAACCTTTTGTTCATTGTTTTGAGCGATGTTACATATATTTTCGCGAATTCTACGTCCCCTACCTCTTCCTCCTCTGCCTCGACCTCTCTGAGCTCGCAAAATCCGATTTCTTCCTCTTCCCACAGGAAGAGCATTCCTCCTTTCGTTTTCCAAATGATCATCACTGTCATCATTCGTCGAACTATCAGGTAGTTCAAATGGAACAAGTTCCTGCTGGTCTTCTGGTGGAAATCAAGCTACTTCATCGTCAAATTCGTTTTCACTATCGCTTGCCATTTTTACTAAAAATTACAGCAATCTCCCGTGATTTTTAATTTCTAAGATCTGCCAACAAATGACAATGATATGTTGCTTGATTTAGTTTTCGATTCAAGCTCTTGAATTCGTCAACAAAGGAAAACGACTGGTCGTTTTATTTGATTGAATCGTGTACATTTGAAATCATATTGAATTCCCGCACAATTGGGGTTTTCACTAGTTTGTCGATTTTGAAAAGTGGCGCAAAATTCGTAGCTGGTTGTTATGTATACATATATATACGCAGGTAGCCCAGCGCGAGTTAAATATTTGTCCCCAAAATTATCAATTAAAGCCTTCAATTTATTAATCAATATTTGAATTCATTCGACCAATAACACCCACTTTCATTTTATTTCTAACTATCCTTGCGTACATGCGTGAGCGCTAAAATAAATTTTAAAAAAATATAGATCGCAATGTGTTATGTCGTAGGGTAAATAGAAACCTAAAAATATGTATTGTAATGCAAGCAGTGGCAGTCAAGCCACATTTAATGTTTTCCTTTTACTTAAATCTGAATTTCAAGCAATTATGTATATTTCTTTTTGTTTAAGCAATTTATTTGTGCGAAATACGATTCATGAAATGAAATGCATCATTATGTCCTTACACTAAAAAATCCTAAATAATTTTTGACCTACATTCAACTTCGGCTTGGTCTTGGTAGTTTTCCACTTATGTTCCCTCTTAATTTTACCTTTGTTATTTCTAAAGTTGGCAGTTTTGATTCTTTGAGAACCTTCCCAATTCAGACTCAATTTGGATCGTGGCGAAGCAAGAGCGACATTTTTTATATCAATGAAGAAGAGCAAGCCAAGCTCTCCAAGTTCGTTTTATTTCTGTAATATAAAGTAAATTCTTTTATTGACAAGTGAATGAGTTCTTTGCAATAAGTAAACCCCATTCACTATCTTAAATAAACCTACGTGTGCCGCAACCAGTTCTTTTGCATTGGGTTCCTATTCTGCCATCAGTTCTTTGCTTCGAGTTCCCACTCTGCCATTTATCCACTCATTTAACTCCTCAATCAACGAGTGAGCAGCATCGTCCTTGCAGCAGCAGCATATACAGTCCACTTCACCATCAATCCCGTCATATGTGCAACAACAGCAAGCACAGGTCGCACACTTCGGTCTCTTTCTTTAATACCCTTCTCGTTTAACTCTTCAGTTCATCTGCAGGAGCACACTGCACTCCTCGAGCTGATCTGCACATCCACCCATTTCAGCCGTGGATGAACTCAGAATTGACCAGAGCTAGAGGTGTCTTTGGTATGGTCGTGCACCAATCCTTTTTCGCACCAGCCTTCTTTTTCACCGCTTTACCCTTTGGTTCCCACTCTGATATCCCTAAACCACTCAACGCAACACGGAACGCAGAACACATGGTATTTACCAGCCGGCTACACCACAATTAACGGGCAGACACTTGAAAGACATGTAGCCGCATTGAGAAAAATCAATCTCATCTGCCTACTTCATGCAACTGCAAAAATCGTGTTTGTCAATAAAAAACCATTTTTTTGCATCATCATATCATTCATTTATTTGTGATCGCATCATCGAACTTCACCAACCAACACAATGTTTTACGATTCTGGCGTATATTGAATAATTACTTTCATATGTAAGTCAAAATTTCTTTCAATCAATAATTTTCGTAAATCAATGCAAAAATTATATGTAACTGCATACTATTCTTCAATTCAAATAATTTGTAAATTAGAAATGTGCTACTTTTTTAAATTCATTTTTTAAATTCTATCTTAATAAGGTTCCTTCTTAATATACTTCAGACAAAAAAGACATAATTTTATTAATATCAGCCAGAATTGTATCTTTTGCCTATAAGGGTAATATTAAAATCAGTCTCATTATGTCCATGTTTTAAAGGTTCAATACGATTCCAAATTTCCCACCTCAAATAAAATGTGCCCAAAATTTAAATAAAACGTAAAACTTATATGCTTTTCTTTTTAAAAAAAAATGCCCCTCAGAGTTCAATATGCTTGCCATTTTCTTTTCTTCGTACTATTTTCTATGTGTGTCAGAAAGATTAAATAAAGAAACCAAAATGCTATTTTAACACTTTTTTGTTGCCCATAAAATCAAATGTTTTTATTTAAATCAAAATAATTAATAATTACTTTTCGAAATAAATTCTCATAATGATATTAATATCGTTTTGTTTCCTCTGATATCCATAACAGTCTAATAAAATTTTGTAACTGTAAACGGCAATTGCCGATTAAAACAATTTGCATGCATGCTGTTGTGATATCTACATGAAGCATGCATCTTATGAGAATTTATGGGACATGATGGGCAATAGTATTAACAAGACATTATAACAGGATTAAAAAACAGCATTTAACCCTTTACTCAGCTACGTCATTATCGCTGTTTTAATTGCACTAGTTTACTTCGTTCCTGATACGTACAATTTTCTTATCTTCATTCATGCATGGCATGAACACTAACAAAATGAAATTCTTTCTATTTATGTCTGTATGCAAGATTAGCTTTCCAAATTCAATTTCTTATTCAACCATTCCAACTGTCAATTGCAATTCGTAGATGAATGTAGCGCTAGGGCTAAATTAATGAAAAATATTACCTCTTCTTAAACCCAATAAACGGGAACACTTCTGCTTATGATAAAACGCTGAATTGAACATCAGAACCTCTAGCGTCTCCCTCTTTCACTCTGCATGCTTTCCACATAGATGGCGAAACTCAAGGTTTTGTTGTCACGGCTTCTCTGTCAGTCAATACGTTTTCAATCTTCCCCATTATCCATGCCTCTTCCCTTTATTACATTGCGCATATACATTTCAGCTGACTCCGACTTACATTGAATTTCACATTTCAACATTTGAATTCTTCAATGTAAACAAACCATAATGGGACGAACCATTATCCCCTTTCTTAATTTCAACTTTAATTACACTGCTTGCGATATTTACTCAATTTTCAACAAGCTAACTCCCTATTCGCTGTTGTTATTTTTGCATTAAAACTCGATGTGACTCTTGCCAGTCGGTCGACCATGGACATGACGTGACCTACTTCCCTTCCAGGACAATGAACGTAAAGACTATCGCGTCTTCGATTTCTTAGCAAAATAAAACAATGCGTTTCTTTGATTACAACAAGAGCCGCTTTTTAACGACGTAATGTTTTACTTTACACACGCTTAAATTTAACTGTGAATTCCGCTGCGTATTCATGGAGCTACTACAGTACGTTCAAAGACGTGCCGTTTTTAAAATACCATTTCACTTGTCATCAACGTCTCTGACGCAACTTAAGGAAACGTATCATGGGTGACAAAACTTAGCATGGAAACAAAAACTACTACAATTTTACGTGGTTTTCCACGCGCTACAAAATCCAGCTACAACCATAGGTATAGTCGTCGGCCCATATTCTTATATGCCAATAAATATATAAAGTAGGTCACAATTTCTGTATCAATCGTAATCATATCGTTCATTTTTAATCACACCTACCCAACACTGACTAGAACAAAAAGATGACAACTACAACAAAAAGAAGATCCCACGTAGTATCGTTGTGGTAGAAGTTGAAGATTATCGTGATGGTAAAGACAAGGGTCTTAGTCTGCCGAGCCTATACTTAGAACAGCCGCCCCTCCGTCTAGAGACGTAGATGAAATTCTATATGGAGGTCGCCTGGCTGGATAGACGTTGTCAACTCCCCGAGTTTAGCGAAGGTCTGCTACTTTGCGCCGTTGAGCCCTGGCATCCGCTCCCTCTTTAGATTGCCTTGTGAATACAAAGCCCAAATCTCATCAGAAGCAAAATGTCCGAGTTAAGTCGTACTACAGCTAACACCTAATTTATTTTTCCTATGTACCATAAGCCATGAGTGAATTGAAGGCTATATTTTGTTGCATGTGCAACATAGGAGACTTTGATGAAGTGTTTTGAAATGAGTCATACGCTGTTTTTGTTAATAAAAAACGAGGAAAACTCAATTTTTGTAAAACGAACGGATCATGATCACAAGTAAGGTGTCCTCAAGGGCAATAATGAAAGCTCTCAAAAGCAGACAGGAAATAAAAAATGCTTAAGATACTACCCTGAACACTTGCATAAACTATGTTACATTTAAAGCAGAATGTCAGATTGCGGAGGACGGATCAGTTTGCATTTTTCTTGGCCTCTTTGAATTAGAATGTTTTCGTCGACGTGCCATTTTCCTAATTTCAACCCCCGTTCAATAAAACAAGTGATCGTTTAATTTGCGGACGCTAAAGAAAAATAAACCACAGCGGTGGCAGCGATTCAAATATTTGTCCGATGAGCAAAACTTGAACAATACTGACTCCGGAAGTTCATCACACATGGTTTTTGAGATTTCTTGTCTCTTGTAAAAGATGCGCTGTCAGGAGGAGGAGTAAGCATATCTTTCCGTTGTTTTTTATTAAACGGATCGCGAGAAGTTTTTGGTGGTGGGTGCACAAGCATAGGTCCATACCTATCAAACCAAGCTTAAAGACGCATATAAGCGCTCTGGCTGACTTCAGTATTTTTGTATCGAAAGTAGTTTTGTCCCCGCCTTTACAGGATGTCATTTTTTGCTAGTTTTCGGTAGGCTCTTTTAACTTCCTTATAGGAGGCATTCTCCTTTACGCCATGAATATGCCAGTCTGACATCCTCCTGAAAGTTAAAAATAAATTTGCAAAGGGTTTTATGTTTAAAACTGAAGTGTGTTCCAAAGGATTCTGCAAGATTACTTCTGACTACTGTACTACTACTACGAAGCTTAAAAATCACTTCTTTCCAAAACCTATTTGTCAAGACGTATGCCTATTAGTCTTAGTATAAACTTTTGAGTTTATACGTAAGTTGAGCAGCAGCTGCCACAATGTCAACTATTGTAGTTTAAAAAAAATTGGGTTATAAAAATACTGACATGGGTTATCCTCAGTAGGCTTATGCATATATAAGTACTCGAAATACTACATCAAGAGTTGAGTGTATTACGATGTCATTACGTATGCAAGGCTACCTAGACCCACATTCGTTAGGATCATTTTCCTGTAAGGTTAGAGGACATTTGATTTCGAGTATGCCATCGTAAATGCATCGGTTCGGAGACGCTCCAAATATTCCACCTTGAAAAATAAAAAACCCAACAGGCTTTACTTCTCCGTGTTGCAAACCCTGCCAAACCTCGTATTCAGAAATAGCGTTCTTTTCATTGCGTATTCCATATTTCATGGCAGCAGTTTGACGATTATTTTTAGGAGGGGTGAGAAAATCTAATATTGATTTATTTGAGGTCGTGTCTCTCATCTTGAATATACGACCAACCACCGAAGCCGTTTGGCGTTGTCGCCTTTTGTTAAACAACAACGGTTACCCGGACTGCTCCTGAGTAGCAACTTTCACTTGTTTTCTTTCATCAATCTCAATAATCAAACTGGTTCGAAGTCTTGAAATGCCATCTTGAAGTTTTTCCTCCGTCATGTCTGGTCACATAATTTTTTTGCCATAGTATCTGCCTCCTTGTGGCTTTAGAAGCTTGTAATTTCCAATCCGCTTAGGCCGTCTCACATTTTTTGCAATTTTTTTACGAGCAAAAGCTGCTTTGCGTTTTTGCGCCCATCTTTGTTCATATTACGGCTGAATACATTTGAAGGTGATATAAACAACGTTAGCTTAGAAAAATTCTTTTGCCTCCTTGAAACTTGTTTGCTTGTGCCATGAAATGTTCAGCAGCGTTTGAGTTGCACAAACTTTTGCAAAGATCTGAGGCGCGCAAAACTGCAATCCATAACGGTTTCCATAAAGTCATTTCCTGAATTTTCGGAAAAATATTTTCCTCCAACCGTCGTTTTCTGTTGGAAGGACAAAACCAATCACAACATTTTGAGTGATTGTCAAGAACGCAAGGAGCGACATTCAGGATGTCATTCCGAAGGAGTTTCCGTTGGTCCGGCTGGTGACGCCTTTGATAGTGATAATTTATGGCCAGCCGAACACCAGCTGTTATTCGCTGAAACCGTTCATTTAAACGAGGGAATTTCCTCTCCTCAGTTGGACTTTTTATTGCCCTAGCACCTTTAACCGTATTTGCAGAGATGTAAAACAGTTTGCATCCAAAATTTCTCATCACATGATTGAGGCATTTGTATTATTTAACCCTGATAACGGGATACACATTTTGCACGGCTGAGTGTACACATGAATCTTCGTCATCCACAAATGCTTTACACACTAATGAATGCGTCTCAATGCTTTCCTTGAAACCTTCATAAACTCCTAAGGCTTCCATTTGGGTAGTGTGACCGGTAAAGTTGGAAATTAGCTATGCTCTCTTGGTTTCACATGTCTGTTTTTAGCGCGGATGCAGATTTGACAAATTTTATTCTTGATTCCAACATGCAAAATTTTCGCAGTTCAATTTCCAATTATTACTGTGACCCCGGGAAAATAAGTATAACTATGTCCATTGCTGCGTTTACTCCACCTCCATCTACGGTTACAGTTGTAAAGGTAATGGTTTTAGTTTGTCCGTTGACCGCAATACCAATTACATTCCTAGCCTCGACTGTCAATCTTCGTTCTTCCTTTCCGGTTTTCATCAAAGAATGTAATTCGGCTCGCTCTGTGAACTCATGTTTTTGACCGCTCCTTTGCAAATGTATTGTAAGACGGTGTTGGTACGTCCATTGCGGGAAATAAACATATACAAGTGAGTAGTCAAATATACACACACTAGAGGGAACTAATCATAGAGTCTGAAACTATAACAAAATTTATGAAGCTGTTTTGATAATTGACAATTGATCAAATGAACAATGAATCATTTACAACCCCAAGATTTGGAAAATATAGTGTCACATTCGTTAATTACTAGTGAGGGTTAGGTAACAAATGCATAATTTTAACGGATTGGCCTGTGTTAACTTGCACAAAAACTAGTTAAAGCAGAAACGAGTAAAAAATGTTTATCTGGTCTTGTGTTCCTACCGCTTTACTAACTGATGAACAAATAAACCGAGGAGAGCTGCTAATTTTTATCGGTAGTCGTAGCACAAAGAAACAATTGAGGACACCGACAGCTGAAGACAAGGAGAAAGAAACAGCAGCGCTTTGGCACAATTTTTCTATATCCAATGCAATCCCTCTGATTATTCTTCCTTTTGGTCTAGGGAGAATCCCACCGGAACAGAACTACAATTAATCTCCGGCACAATACTAATTACATTTTCTTAAAAATATTTTTTTCACACAAAGCAAATATTTTATGCAAAGCGATTTCGAATTACTCCTCAGAAAATCATGTAAACTTTTGATTATACGAATTTAAACAGTTCGCGGTTCTTTGAAGTACGCGTCAAGCGTGCGAGCATTTGAGTTGCATGGCGGCGGCATGATATAAAAAAGTAGGCGATAAATCTATGCATAGTTTTTTCGAGTTAGACATCTTTGCCCATAAAAGTACCTAGTTTAATCGTTGGACCAGTGCGTCCTCTATTGGATCGGACCGATCCAACAAAAATCTAACTAGTCATTTTCTCAATGAAGGTGGGGTTTTCAGGCTTGACCGTTTCCCCTTCAAATGGAAAGAAGGTTGCTGATTTTCCCTAGCATTTAATTGATCACGTTATTGTTGCTCAGCATTAATTATAATGCCATAAAACATGTGCAACCTCTTCTTAAACAATTACAGTATTTAAATTAGGCTATTACATGATTTTTGGTTCTATTAATCGCACCCTAACTTTTCCTCACATATATATTTTAATTACGTAATCTATGGGTATCAGCTACTTTGAACTTGGATGTTAAATACGATAATACTTGTTAAGTTGCAATTGCATGGTTTGCTAGTAACACAGCTACAATTGTGAGAAAATTGAGCATGCTTAATACGGTGGTTTCAGACAAAGAGAGGGTCTTGCCGTTCGTCAAGGTGTAGTTACCGTATATTCTAACTTAGAACGCGGGGTTTAAATAGAGCGCGGATCTGATATAGAACGCGGGATTTAAATAGAGCGCGGATCTGATAGAACGCCAGAGGTAGAAGGAGATAAAATGAATAGAACGCGGGTCTAATATAGAGCGCGGGTCCGCAATAGAACGTGGGGCGAACACAGAAAGTCTAATGACCGTAATCACATGGTTTTGTTCCAAAACACCAAAAGTATCTACTTACTGCCTTTTATTTGGTTCAGGCATCCAACTTGACTACAAGTTTGGTATAAACTATAAATAAATTACTTCGATCAGTGTTAGAAATAGTGAGTCAAGCTTAAAATTGTTTATTGTTGAGATTTTAGATGACTCAAGTAAATTTTCCAGAAAAGTGTTTGTTTGATGCATTTTTTGCTTAAATGATTTTTTGTGTGAATTGGAAATGTTTAAGGGTCATTTTTGTGAATAGAGATTAGGATTAAGGTTAAGGAAAAGGATTATGTATTGCGAAAATGTTTATTTTGTAAGCCTTTTTATGTGGAATGATTTTCATATAAAAGGCACACCGAATTTTGTATCGGTACACAGTCCAGTACACGATTTAGAAGCAGCAGCTTCATTTTCTTTATTTACTTCAATAAAGATCTACTTAGTATGAGCAAAAATAAAATCACCATCCATCGGTTTATTTCATAATAATCAGCTATTGCCTTACCCATTGGTTTTTAATAAATGAATAGAACGCTGGTCTTAAATAGAGCGTGGGTCTTATATGGAACGCGAGGGTTGAGAGGGAAATTTTGAATAGAACCGGAGGCGTTCTATATCAGAATATACGGTATGCATTTTCGCTTAAAATGGCCTGGGTGCTAACTCGTTGCTGATGTTCTCTAGGATAGCGGGAAATTAGTTGTAGTTTTAAAAGAAATTTTACGGCACAAATGTAACATGTAAGACCATTTGAGATTTTACCGGAGTGCAAATAACCAACAAGTTTCATTTAAAAGATACACATTTATAACGTATGTCTCACCCGATTAGTGATACAGACACTTTCCTGCCGCCCACATCTAACAGCTTCACGCCTACGCGTCCAGCAATAATGAATAACTGACCCCAAATTAAAAAATTAATATGTCAGCAAATGAATTTTCCAAAAAGTTCATACAAGACTGCTTTGTTCATTTAGAAAATAAAATTTCAACACTACATTTGTTCGTTGATTGAGGTTCGGAATATTTATTTTTCAGATGCATGTTCGCTAGACCAATATAACGGGTAAGTATAATGATTTCTTATATTTATACACAAAAGATAAATACGATAAACTCAATGACTGGATAATTAAATGCTTTATTCAGGAATCTATTTCAAACGTAAATTCGCTTTATGCAATAGTATAGGACATTAGTCCAGTTATATATAAAATCAATATTTCATCGCCTTTTCAGTAATTTGCTTTAAGCAAAAGAGGATTTTTTTAGCGCATTTCAGCTTTGTTTCCTGTGCCGCTCTTGTAGACGCTTCGCCGTATTTATGCAATATAATGTTTAATCAAAAATGTGGAAACCGTAGACACATTAGTTGCAATTGAGTATTTAAGTATCTCAAAAGAGCCACCCAAAGCACTTCTAACTGTTTGGTGGCAATGTAATTGACACACAACTTGTGGTAGGGCACCGTGGTTGTTGTAATGAGTGACTGTGGGAAGACAAGGGAAAGCGCGTCAGCATTTCCATGATCCCAAGCATTGCGGCAGACCAGTTTGTAATTTTACTAAGACGGGAACAAACACAACCTGTGAAATCGGGTAGCCAAAAGGGGTGGTAAGCCTTGCTTGTGACCAAAGATGGTTAATAATGGCTTGTGATTGGTAATAAGCGTAAAATGGCGACCCAAAACATTCTTGAATTATAAAGGAGGGAGAAATTCGCTCATACTGCAGATACAGCGGACATTCGGATTCCAATTTGCTAGAAAGTAGTCTCCGAATTATGACAGTCTCATGAGATAAAACTTATGAACGTGGGTTACAGCAGTCAGAAAAAAATTTACGACCAAAAAATTATACACAAGAGAGTAAGAGGGGGTTTATGCAGTCTAAAATATTTTCCAATCAAACAATGATACAATAGGAGATTCGGTTAAGTGTGCAATGGCGGGTGGGACATTTTGTTCCCCCATAGTTACCCTCAAATGTCCCCAGTAACACTGATGAGACTGTACATGAATTCCTTGTCAAGAATGAGAAAGTTAGTTTATTACGTAGCTGAGCGTAGCTAAGCGAGTATTGAGATTGACGTGACCGTCTGTCCGTCTGTCCTTCCGATCGATAACTCTCGAACGAGGTCACCGATTGACCTCAAATTTGGAACAAAGCTTCCTTGCCTGCTGAGGACCTGACCAATTGTTTTTCAGAATTTTAGGTCAACTATTAACGGCGGGGTCAACGGTTGATTTTTTTTTCAA
>JAHZMX010004205.1:0-14667 GCA_027743895.1 Seira musarum
AACAAACAAACGCATCTCTTGCACTAGCTGCGTCCTTTTTTCCACGTGTCTACAAATTTGGTTCCGTGGAATAAACAAAGGCATCAAAAACATTTTTTTCTCCAGAGTTCATCTTGTTTTCGGCCTTTTCACGTTCTTTCAAAGTGAATCAAAAGGAAAGTAATGTACGTACGATCCTTTTACTCAGCAAGATTGATTCATATAATTGAATAGGAATTACGTGACCGCTACTTAATCAAGGAGGAAATTTTAAAAGTTAATTTTCCCAATTAAAATTGCATATCACGAGCTCATCAATAACGTTTTCTCTTTCCCTCTCTTTTTTTCATCAGTGAAAAAAAGAAAAGTTGAGTGGGGGAGTGAATGAATGAATAGAGGACTCGACTGGAAAGAAGAAGTAGCTTTACATAACGTCCAACAAGAAAAAGATAAATGAACGGCTGACTGACTGACTGATGATCATGCTGGTGGTGGTGGTAGTCGTGGTAGAAGATGAGCATTTACTTGCTCTCCTCACCCTAGTCCTACTATTTAAATGATGATGATATAGAGAACCATATTGAATAAAATAGTGAGAGTATAGATTCCTCAATCCTTGACTTTTCGTAGAAATATACGTACTAAAAATGCTTTCACTTTTCCTTTCTATTTAACTAGCTCTCTTCGCCAGAAAAATATGGTGAAAGAAAAGTTTTATAGAAAAAAAAAGTTGCTCACATATTGTGTGTCTGAAGAACTCTAGAAAAAAAAACTTTCCTTCCACGGAGATTCCAGCCGCGAATATTGGCAATACTAGTAGTAGTGGTAGTGCTATATTTTGTCGTCTGGAAGACAGTATAGCACGGTGCCTGAATGTCTTGCACAATCAAAAAGTCAATGTTTAATATTCAGCGAGTCAGTCATATACAAACAATACGTTATGCTACACAGCATAACCCAACCATACTTACTACAACTACGGTATTATGAAATGTGCTTCATTTTACCCGTAGATTTTTTAATGCTTGAATTACTCAGAATAAAACAGGTTGCTGATGAAAAAGGAATTTCAAATGCATCTTCCATTCTCTTTTTTTCTCCTTCACATCTATTCATTCATTCAAACATTTTTTGTATTTTGCTTTGCAAAAATGAACATCTTTTTAAAAGAAAAGAGGCAAAGCAGATCTTTCAATTCATTGACAGAAGGAATCGGGAGAAATCTATGACGTTGTTGGCGTTCGTGTTGGCTTCGCATCTCAGAATTATGAATGGCCTCCCTTCAATAACGAAGGTGTATGAAATTAAATGAGCTGCTTTTCAAACAAATAAGACCTGTCTATTTTGACACCTCATGCACGCGCATCCATCACCGTTACTGGATGGCTTTGAGTTTGAATTTATTTTATTACGATAAATAATACACAAAAAAAGTATCCATATCCCATCCTTTTAGATAATCCTTGCGAGACTTGAAGTCTATCAAAACATTGATAAAGTTACGCATACACAGCGCATTTTAAACGAGACGTGGGGTTATGGGGGATTTTGTGTTAAGGAGTTTTGGGAAAATATGCCATGATCATCGTCATCATCATGATCATGATACTCCTTCCTCTATTCAAAGCACTTTTTTTGTAATTCTTTTTTTTTCTCTTCGGAATGCGGCAAACAGAAAAATCGTAAGCTGTTATTATCAACATCCCTCACATCAGCATAATTCCTCTACCATTTTCTATCTTCATGCATTCATTTATCGCTGTCTGGAATTCTCTTTTAGGTAAACTGAGAAAGGGAAAAAAGGGTAAGAATGGATTCAGGTATTTCTCTCTGCTACACGGCTACATATTTACACTTTTTAAGTAAAAAACGGCCCTGTCGAATTTGAGAAACATGCTTACGCTAATATTAAGGCAATGGACTAAGCATACCAATGCTTGCATGTGGAAGAATGCGAAATTTTACCTGAGTCCAAGTCGAGCAAGATACTACAACAGAAAAGAAAAAAAAGTTAGAAAGAGAGAGGATTTCTCTCTAGATAGCTTCTTGGGTTTGTTTGAAATATTGCGTGATAGAAAAGTAAGACGTTTTCTGTAGCTAGTTGAAAATCCACCGGATATTTTATGCATTATACACATGCACCTCTCCTCATTCCTCTATTTTTACTCAAAGAAATGTGTCCGTCTGTCCGTGTTGCGGATGTAGGATGATGCTGCTGAGAAAAAGTAGTAAAAATTGTTGCCAGTACTTTCTCTCTCTCTCTCTCTCTCTCTTTGCTTGGCTTGAAGGGAATCATGTAATGTACATAAATTGCTATAATGTATCGAATGAAGCACTAAACCTGAAACTCTGGAGTGAAATAAATGGAGGTAGCATCTTGCTCCATTGCTTGCCTATTTTTTTCTTCTACTTCTTCCTCTTCTCAACTTTCTACTAAATTCTGCGGTTGTTTCGCTGGTGTCTTTTTTATGCTTTTTTTGGATAAAAAGGAGAATAGGTCTTATTTGAAGGTGCCGATGCTGAAGCATTGCATTGAACACAACAAAAAAAGGGAGAAACAACAATGGAAAAAAAGCGAGTTGGATGGATTCTTTACGAAGGAGAAGAAGATGATGATGAGCTCAATAAAGAATGGATCTTAAGTTTCTTCCTAGACTTACGTAGTAGTATTAGCTTAACACATGATACGCGTCTTCTTCTTTTTTTCTTAGACTTACACAAGCGTATTTATATTTTTTTCTTGGGTATCGTATCACTTGATACTGAGAGTTTGAGAGAGGAAAATAAAATAAACGAAGGCGGAAAAAAATATATAAGGAAAAGGATTAGAATGGACAGGAGCGCTTTAGCGAGTAAATTGGGGAGTAGATATTCTATAATCCGACAACAATGGATCTGACAGGATAGTGAATAGTGATGCTGATGCTATATGAAGGATGAAGAAGGAGAAGGTGTTAGCGCTGCCATTGCCCCTTGCGCGTGTGGTGTTGTGTTGTGTTTGTATTGTATTGTATTCGACTGGAATTTGTTTTAGACAAAAAAAATTCTACGACTACATTACATAATAAAAACCATTTAAGTGGGAGAGTTGTTTGGAGTTATCTATAAAAAGTTTCCTCTTTCCCCATCTTGTCCTTTCAATTGACATAGTCCAATATTGATAAAAGTTTTTTTTTTTCTTGTGTTCAGTTCAAAGCAATTTCTTTCTGGGGATATTATTTCAAACCCATAAATAATAACAATAATCGAAGTGGCTTGCAACAGAGGAACATTTGAAATGGCGAAAGGGTCTTGGAAAACGACACTTCCAATACCTTTTCTCTTCTGCCAGACCAATGAAGTAGTAAATCATATCCGGAAAATATTTTTGAGTAATGCTGCTGCTACTCTACTAGCTAGGAAAAGTGATACTTTTCTCTTTCTTGGAATTTCCTTCTGTATGGGATGGGAGAAAAGAAGAAGAATGAGAGAGAAAATAACATCTGTGTTTTCGAAACAACTAAAAACAATCTCTTCATTTTATGTAAAGTTAATGTTTTCTTGGAAAGAATTCCTTGTGCGGAAAACTTGGTTTTTATGAAGAACAGTGGAAAAAAATGTTTCCTTTTTTACAACTTTAGATATAATCTTATGCTCTGGCTCTCCTGTCCAACTTGACTTGTTTGAGTGAGGTGTAGTCCATGATGTCTATACGAATGAAAAAACTTGGAAAGTGAAGTAAAGTCGGGGAATCCATTGAAGAAATCAGTAACATCAGGTAATATAGTAGTAGTAAGTAGTGGTGGTGGTAGTAGGGTATGTCGACATTCTATTCTGTACAACAAACCATAGTAGTTTTTTACGGTCTTAAAAATACCAAACAAAAAAGTTAATACAATACAGATGTAAAAAAGATCATGTAGGGAATTTCTCCATTACATAAGAATACCTTTACGATTTCATGAAAAATAAAGTACTATTACGTAGGTATAATGCTTTTTGTACGCGTAAAAAAAGAGCAGTAAAAATGGAATAGCACTTTAGTAAAGTGGCATCGCCACCATCGCGTCGGCAGAGGAGTAAATGGAGAAAAGGAAAAAAAATATATTCGAAGTAAGTAAGAAGAGAGGGAAAGACAGAGAGAGAGAGCTTCTTCGTCTACTTTTTTTTGAAAGACAGGCAATAGCCGAGAAAGGCTTAAGCATAATCAGACATTGTAGGAAACACCTGAGACTTGGCTCATAAAGTAAACTCTCGCGTTTCTCTCCTTTTCACTGACAGACATGCAATGAAGAAGAGACACAAAGACAAAGTAAGAAAAAAAAGAGGGGAGGAGAAGGAGAGAATAGGCAAAGTACTTATTAGGTACATCGCTGTTCGGAAGCATCAACCCCTTAAAGAATACGTTTTGTGAGGAGAAAGGGATCAGAGAATAGAGGAGCATGCATGCAAGCAAGCAAGCGAGTAGTAATAGTTTTTTAGTGAGATGGAAAGAGCACCAGTTGTAATTCCTGTGGCCATTTCCTTTATTTAAGTAATATGCCCTACCTAACATATTGCTCGGTGGAGGCTAGTTTTTACTCTCTATCCACCATCTTCAAAGGGAGAAAAGCCAAGGGAGCAGAGGAGAAAGAGAGTCATAGCACATTTCTCGAATAAGTATCTTGTCTTTTTATCTCTTTTTATGTTTGCACAGAGAGAGAGAAAGGTTCCTTCAGAGATATGATGGCGAGTCACTATTATTATTACTACTTGACTGCTGTGGCGATGCCTACCACGACTATGACTATCACTACCTTTACTTAACTCTAGCCTCAGACTCTAGACACTTTTCTCCTGTTCGCGGATCTTTCTTATACATTAAACATTCTTTTCGATGGAATCGAGAAAGTAACAAGAAAAAAAGTATTCTTCTGATAGAATAGAAGTATTTTCAAACAAGTCAGCACAGCAGTACGAGCAGCGTCATCATGATCATGATTATCATCGTCTTCGTCGTCGTCAACATCAACATCCTCCTCATGACCATCATTGTAGGCCACTCTCAAGTTCCGGTGGCTGGCACACGACAAAGCCACTTCTTAACTATCTCCAACTGGCTTCCTCCATTAAAAGTGAATAATATCGATGCACAACATCTTCCTCAGTCTTCCTCTTTCATCTTCTTTTGTGTCTTTTTAGAGTCCGGTGGAATGTTATTCACTCATACTTTAGTCAATTCTAGTGATGATCATGATGACGGTTATGTTCTGTATGCTTCTTCCTCCTCCAATGGCTTCCATCTTTCAACCCAGACTCACCCACTCACTCAGGTAAAGAAGAGACTCTAAGAGGCAAGGCATATAGGTATCTAAAATTGCTTCAATGGCTTAAAAAATATGAAATTTGAGAAATATGGACAAATTCTTGAATACAAAGAAGCTACAAAGAGAGGAGTCGGCTAAGACCAAAATAATTCCCTGTGGTAATAAAACCTTACCATACTTTACTTCTAGTTAACTTTCACTCAACCGCTATTATTTTCTTCTAAGGTGCCTTATATATTCATACTCACATTATTTCTTCCCTTTGGCAAGCATAAAGATGAACATGCGTGTGTGGTAGTGATACTGGTTGTGTGGATATGAAAGTTACACGTAAAAATGTAACCATCACTTTCTCCCTTCGTTTTTTATGTGCGCACCTATGTCTTCTTCCCAAGTAACTTACGACCTTAGACAGACAAGGTAGAGTAAATAATTTGTTGCAAGTTTTATTATTTCCACGTCCCTGTTTGACCATTAATAGTGTGTATTTAACATGCCATGGCATGGCATACATGTGGCATGTCTTATGAGTAGACATGCAGTCTCCTTCCTTTAATGATACACTAAGGTCCCTCACCACCACCACTGCAGATAAAAAATTACTTAAAAAACGGGACTGTCAAAAAGTTACTTCCATTCCAGTATCACAAGAAAGTTAATTGAATTGGACCTCCACTTTATCTACCTGACATATCAATTAAATCTAAATAATATGAAAACAATGTCTCATGTGCCCAACATTTTTCTTTTAACTGACCAACCGAGAAAGAACTAAACTGATATATCTATGTCTCGATTTGCTACATAGTTTCCATATAGTTTTTTTTGTTAATAGATTGTAGCAAAATCGTAAATGGAAACCCCGGTCAGAATCTTGTCCACCCATCAATTCCACGCTACTGCTAATGACAGGAATGTGCTTTTGAAATGGAGATGGAGAGTCAACGAAGCCAGGCAAAACCATTGAGCCTAGGAAAAGTCATCATTTCCTATAGGGAGGTTGATGCCATTTTCCACTAAAGGAATGGATGGATTTTCTGTGAGCGAAGCGAACGTGATGAAAAGATGTGAGCGAGGAGTTATCAATAAAAGAAAAAGCAACAAAGAAGGCCTACAGTAAAAAGCTACGAAGCTAAAGGGTACAGCGAGATTAGACCGAAGATCATGTTATGATGACAGAGGTGATCAGGAACGTAAGCGAAACCAACATAAAACCCTAAATTAACCGTAAGTCCACTCACACAGCAAGAGTCACAGTCACTGCTACCACAAAAAAAGAATTTTCCAACTTTGCTCTTCTTCTTTCTTATTTTATTCCTTTTTTTGTAAAGGATTCCGCAGTCTTTTTTCGGTTGGCTTTGACAGGGTATGTGTATTTTGTGGCCTGACCCGGCAGAAATGTAAAGTTTGAAGGGAAAGGCATAAAATTGTCTTGTTTCTTTTTTTATATATCTACGGCCATTTTAATATGATATAGTGGAATCTTGTTGCAGAAATGTGTCCATTGTATTCCTCCACCACTTCTACTACTACTTGCACACAACAGCAAATATAATGCCAACAACGTCTATTTCTGTGGTGCATCTGAGCTTTTCAGTTTTTTAAAAGGCGTATTCGCTCGGTTGTTTTTCACTTTTTTTTTCATTTAAACCTTGCCAGACAGCGCGGAGGCAGTCAGTCAGAGGAGGAGATTCTACTTTGGTTGTCTATACAAACATGGAATCTCTCGAAAGCACTTTTTATACCTATAAAAGCATACATTCATATTTAAGGTTTTAGGGAAGAGCTCTAATACGGAAGAGGTACACGTGTGATAAAAACTGCCTAGCGGAATATGTAAGAGATAGAGAGAAAGTGCTTTTCTCATCTCTCTCCACCACCAGCTAAACAGGGAGAGTGAAAGAAGGATTCCTACATTCTCCAGTAAATGCCTGTAGTCACTCACTCACAACACAAGAGTGGTTCGCTTTACTCCCTATAAAACTTTTTTTTCCCTTTCTCTCCTACAGTTCTTCTGCGCAAGAGAGATCTTTCCCATCTGCAAAAGAGGAAGCTGGCTTGGCTTGGCTTTCTATTACATTGCTAGCTTGGAAAATTCATCTAATGGAAAATCCTACATTATAGAAGTACGTGTAAGTAGACTGTGTTCTTTATCAGCGAACAAATGGTTTGAATATAAAAGGCTTTATATAAGGATATGATATACATACATTATTTTTTTGTAAAGGATGACGATAAAACCGGCGGCTGAAGTAGCAGTTCTTTACTTTTAGCCTAGCTATAGCTATATCGGAACTTTTCCGGGGAAGAAGAGAGAACGTGGGATTCACAAATGTTTACAGGGAGTAATAATAAAAGTAATGTAATGTAGTAGGTACGTATCTTTAGGAAATATTCATTATAAAAGGGGATATATAAAGAAGATACGAACATAATACTACTCATTGGAAAGGCATATGAGGCATGAATTTTTAGGTGGATGCATAGGATAAAAGGGTAGAGAAAAATCATATAAGGAAGAAGCTCTTGGAGCAAAGCAAAGAAAAAAGAGAATTGAAACCACCGACTGTTCCATACAATAATAAAAATCTGCCTTTGAGCCGCACCAAAGAATCAGCATCACTCGCATCGCACACACACACACTCACATCCACACACTTACATATACTTTGCAGAGGAAAGAGTAGTGGTGGTGGAGAGAGAAGAAGATCAGCAACCTAACCACTTTCCACTATTGCATTGCATATTGCTCAGAGGGAAAGAATGGAAGCAAGTTTCAACCGTGAAAAGGTTTGCCCAACTCTCTTTTCTTGTCAATGCCACTCTCAACCTCTGTAGAAAATCTTTTCTACTCTTTAATGCTCGTTCAAAGAGCGTACAAGTCGCAAAAAGCAGCAGCGGCAGAAGAGAGCTTTTTGCTTTTTCTCATCTTTTTACATTTTTTTACTCTTTCACTCAATTCTATTCCCGCTTTTTCCCTCATTCCTTATTTTCTGACGTAGGCACACACGCAAACACACAAGAATAAGTTAAAATACCTTCTTTCGCTTCACTCATCCTTCAAGAATTTTCTCATTTTTTTCATCTTTACTTTGACTACTCGCCTCTTTCTTTCAAAAAGTGAAAAAAGTATAATAGAGCGAATGAAAGAAGTCTTTTAAAGTTGAGAGAAAAGAAAGAGAAAATAGGGAAAGATTGCATAGCGTTCCTTTACTCAAACCACTTCTAACATTACCACAATTTATTTTTTTCTCTTAGGTCTCAATACAACTTATTTTTTTACAAGTTTTATCATGCCTTTTCCCCCATCCATCTACCATCATCCCTCACGGTTAAAGTCAACATTCGAGAATCTAGTTGATCCTTCACAAAGAGAAGAAAAGAGTTAAATACAAACACGCACTGCAACGGAGAGGAAAAAAGGAAGATGCAAAAAAACGAAGTTTTGTGCGATATTTACCAAGTAAGTCATTGCTTTAAGTCTTCTACTACTTCTGCATATTATAATATTTTGGGAGGAGAAAATCTTCATTCTTTGGTGATGTGCGTGGCGTGGAAATAAGTTTCAGTGTTTCTACTGAAAATAAAAAAAAGTTCAGAGTATTACAGGCATCATCTCTGTAGTAAGTAAGTACTTTGGCCAATCCAAAAAAAAAGTTTCTCTCAACCCCAGGAGGCTACATCCACGACTAGAAGAGATATAGAGAGAATTGTAAGTGTTAAGCAATGAAGAGGATACATTACCATTCAGCCAAAGCCAGCCACTGCCACAGCTCAGCCATACGTTCATGTTCTTCATGTGCGTTTTTACCTTTGGAGAAGCAAGTGGTGGTGCTCTTTTTTTCACATGCCATCATTATCGCATTTTCTTCAAATGTCAAACGCTATTCCATCCAAGCATGTAAGTAAAGTTGAAAACTTTCAGAAACAAATTCCTTTTATTTCTGTATTACAAATGAACTTGAAAAGTACATGGATCTCATGTTAATCGAGATCAAATTCTTTTTATCGTGAAAAGAATAAGGAATGTATGGAATATTGTTTCATCATTTTTTTTTACCCTGGCCCATCATCATAACATGGGAACGAATGAGTAAGCTGGAAATATCATAACGTTAAATAACGTGTCCCAGATCATCCATATATCTGAATTATGTGAATTATTAGTTTTTTTCGCTACAACAAGGGTCTGATCTGGAAATAAAAACCTGCTTAAAATCATATTACATTTTAATACCGCTAGCTACATAGCTTGGCTTGGCTCGCCACTTACCACTCTCACTCACTCGTTGCTCTTGCTCTCTCTCTTCTTTTTACAACTTTTTTTTTGTCTACTTACATGTTTTGTATGAAGCATTTTCAGAAGGTTTTTGTTCGAGTCGAGTGTAAGGAAAAGAGAAACGGTCTTCGTTCAAATGTTCCCCTTCATTGCAGACAAGCTCTGGAAAAAAATTGGTTCTTTTTTTATTTCATTCATTCTTCGAGTTGCTCATATTGCTCCGCTCTCGATCTCGATCCTCTGTTCATTGCTCCCAGACTCGTATATTTTGGATTACAGAGTAGTGGTGTGGTGCATTCCCTGCTCACGGTCAGATTCATTTCCCGTCATCTCTGGCTTTGCACACATCTGTCTAGAGGCAGACAGAAGAGAGCGTGGAGCGAAAAATATCATAAGAAGAACATATTTTATAACAAATAAAAATAATAAGTGTGGTAGTACGTACGTTCATATGTACACACTCCATGGACAAAAATGCTGACTTTTTTTGCTTGGATTTGAGAGGCATTTGGATCCTCTCATAAAAATGGGGCATAAAAAAGTAAACTTTTGGTGCAGCAGTAACAATGCTTGATAAAAAAAATCCTGTAAAGTGCGATAGATTACATGGTAATGGCGAAAGGGAAGATTGCACCAATGATTACATTATTGGTACTTCTATGGCCCAAGTGCAATAAAAATATTAATCCGACAAAAGCATTCGTATTCACTATTATCGCATCACATTGCTTGCTACTTGCTGCGCTGGATTTTTTCGCCTTTTGCATTATTTACAAGGCAAAAAGCGAGCGAGGAATGAGATGCGAACAAGATAGAAAATGCAATGACAATCCGGTAAAAAATTTCCAGTCTGCCTGAGTGTCTGGAGAGATTATGGAATGTAGAGTGCATTGTTTTGCACGACTCTGAACCAGTGATAATTATTATTACCGCAAGCTTAAGTGCGGAAAAAAATTGAGCAGAATCAAAATCTTAATAGCTCTCTATGTTTCGGTTGATATTATGACCCTATTTCTATTGCAATGCTGCTGATTAAGACGATAGAAAAAATTACTTGGAGGTTGATTATTGTTGCAAGCATGATTGGTTGGACGTTTCAGCAACATAGAATACAGGGCTAACTACATACATGTATTTTATTATTGCTACGTCCTCCTCATCACAATCTCAATCACCACTGGTCTCTTTTGATATCAAGCAACATAACGTATTTTTGTTCCAAGGGAGAAAGAAAATGGTTCCATATTGTACATCACATAAAAACTGGTAGAATGAGTGAGTGAATGCATATAAGCATCATCATCAACAAAAGAATAAAGTTTTTTTTTTGTGGAACTATTACTACCACCGCTATATAGGAGATGAGGAGAGCGAGAGAGATGGCATGCAATTTTATCCCATTTTGACAATTTCTTCCTTGCGTTTTATCATCATGATGAAACGAGTTGGGCACGTACAAAGAAGAAACGGTCCGCTTTTTCTCTGCCCTATCGTAACGTAAAGACTCAATGGCTTGGTTTTGGCTGGGAGCTCAGGAAAACGTATATAGAGTAAAAATGATGATGATGCTGAACAAAAAAAACACATACGACAAAAAAGTGTTTGATGGAGAAGAATGCGTTTTACCCTATAGAGAAGAGCTCCTTTCATTGATGGGAAGGAACACCATCATTGTCGATAAAAAGACGTAGTAGCTTTTTGGTACATTTCATTCGAGCGAGTAGTGGAAGTAGAGAGTGAGGAGCATCAGCTATTGCTATTACTACTACTGAACTGAAGTTCACTGGCTCGCAGAACTCAATTCCTTGTATAGAAGCTTTTTTTCAGTAGTGATCATCACGATGATGGTGAGTCAGATTACGTGGAAAAAAAGAAAAAGGCATTTTTTCCGAAGGGGAACTCAACTGCATTTGCACGCAAACTTCATGGATAGAATTCGAGCAGTTGGAGTATACACAAGCTAAGAGTATAACGGTATCTTCATTGCGCTCTCTCTTCTTTTCCCCTCTTTTCTCCTTGATTTAATGGATATTCAAGAGAAGAAAAATATTTTTCTCTTGGCTTTAGAGAAGCCAGTTTACACACCGAGAGTTTTCTTAGATTATGCTAATTTGTCTCTTTTTAATTTGAATTATCTAAGTAAGTTTATCTTCGTTTCGGGATATAATGCGTGTTTGTTCCCATCCCATTTCCCTTCATCCTTTTGGCATTACGAAAGTGATTCCAGTGAGATTGCATTCCACTACATACGTACTACCTAAAAACAGTATTGATCGTCGGAAAGAGAAATAAACAGCCTTGAACCTTCGTCTCAACCTTTACATCTGCTGGAGAGCTGAAGCGAAAACCGGCAAAACGAAAACTGAGATACGACGACAGCGGGAGTAAAAGCGATGCCAAAGAGAGTGAGCCGAAACCAGCGTCACCATTACTTACCTCATCGGTAGAAAAAAAATCTGACTTTAAAATTTACTTGGCCTTTGGCTCTGACAACGACCTGAACTTTTTTTTCGTAGCTGTTCTTCTTATGAAGTGCTGTATGTACGTACATGTGACTTTGAAAAAAAAACATCAAGAGTGTTTTATATAATGCTCTTTGAAAGTGCTATGAAGACTCTGCTCGCCAATAGGCTGTACATAAACTTTCCTGAGTTAACGTAAAAGAGAAGAATTAAGATTGGACGTCAAGAATCTGGAGGCTGGTCAAAGAGTTCCTGCAGACGCTATTACTTCAGTGAAAGAAGAGAAGAAAAAAAAGTAAGTAAAAAAGTTTTTATTCCATCTCATTGTGCCATATCGATCCTCATTTTGTTTCATTAGAAAAATGGCGAGAGATACTGGTATCGTATTGCGCTAAGCAGATCCATAGTCCAGATTAGTCCTTATTTGCAGTAGCATTGACGCCAGATGTCTTTGATTGTCACCTTCTTTTGTCTCGTTCTTGCATTTTCATACAAAAAATGCTTTTCTAATCTTAACTGATCAATGGAGTGAGTAAAAATACTAAGAAGCAATTAACTCGTTAACTCCTTTCATTCACATTGATATCGGAACTTTGAAGGGATTACGAATAAGTCCCGGGTCAAATCAACCGATAACCAGATAAAAGTAGCAAGCGCAATTCTACAATCTTCACAAAAACGATAAATTTGCCCAATACGGCACTCCTTCAGGGCAAAATTCATAAAAAATGGAGTTAATTGAATGAAAAAAGATACATGATACGTAGTCCTTGACTGGTTTAAAATTTTTATTAGGATTTCTATTTGGATAGATACATTTGATATGTCTTCTCAAGTTTCATATATTTCCTTGCCCTGGGCTAGATCCAGGACATTGACATTTCACTCAAGTCTCGAATTTTATGGTTGTGTGGCAAGCTGTAAAATGTAACAATGAAATTCAATTGAGAGATGCTGCCGTCATAAAGAACTCTTGCGTTTTACTATTGAAGTAAGTAAGAAAACGTCTGGCATTTGATTTTTTCTAATACAATTTTCCCAGAATTTCTTATTTCACGGGAGATGTACTGAAGGAAGGAAAGTAAAGAGAAACGTCTTGAAAAGGTACATGCTCTTTTTTGTCTCGGAAATGAAATTGGTAGGTATTGGCAGTGAGCAACTTGGAAAATGTAAAAAAAGAAAGGAGAAAGCGATGTGATGTGATGCCATAGCGTATGAGAAGCGTACCTATGTCCAGCAGAGTCCGTGAAAGTAAACATAGCAGTACAATGTTATTGTTCATGTACTTGTCAGTAGTTTTTTTGGGGAGGGTGAAGAGAGAGAGAGAGAGAGAGAGAGAGAGAGTTGTTGTATTAAGCCATGGAGCAGATAGCTGAAAGGAATTACTTTGCAATAACTAAATAATTTATTAAGTACACAACACGAACTTTTTTACGGGATTGGGATGATGCAGTCTCTAGAATTGTTCTCTGCGCTACAAGACCAGAGTCATTGCTACAACTACAACGGAGCTTATGTAAACACAATATACCTAGTACAAAAAAGTCCTGACATGGAGAATGTGGAGAAGGCAAAGTGAAAATAAAATAAGGGGTTTGGAAGAAGGAAAAAAATTGTTCCATGGTCCATATCATACTAACCATGTTCCAAGCAGGTGCACTTTTCTCTTGTGTTAGACTATGCGGCGGAGGTATCCGAAAACTATTTATCTGGAACAATTACATTGTCCACCAGAGGATCAGGGGGGAAAGGAGGAGAATGCAGGGAAAAGAGATGATGTTGATATGGCATGCAATATTCAGATACTGAAAAAAAATATTCTCTTGTTCATCTTATCACGCTTCATAATTAATGCATGAAGTGAAGAGAGAAAAAAAGGGAAAACAAGTTACCGGTTACATGCATACCATTTATTTTTTTCCTTCCTGTCTTGTCTAGTTGAATATTCCATCTTTTAAAAGGGGAAATTTATGCCGTATTCTTGCATCTTAGCTCTAGCTATAAAATTATGTTGTGCAGGAAGACCTTTTCCTCTTCCTAGCCTTAGGTGAACTCTTCCCGTTAAATCTCACCTGCTGGAAATCTAGTGGCTTTAGTTTCCGACCTGACTCTATAACAATGTCTCCTTATCAGTGGAAACAGCAGCAAGCAACACATGTAGGGAGAGGGAGGGATATTTACAAGCAAGCAGAAACGCGTAAAGTATTCTCTTTACTTTTTCACAGTATTGTAGGCACGGCATGGCATCCCATCGCGTGCCATGTGCCGCTTCCACCATAATTCGATTTCGTCATACAGAAAAAAGGTCATTGAAAAGTGACTTTCTGCTTTTTAATTAATGTCCCACCAAAAAAATCTAGACAAGTTCAAATGGGAAAATATTTTTCTAACATTTGTACGCTTGACAGTGAAGCAAATTGGGGCAAAGAGGAAGATCAAGTTTATTTATTCCAGTGAAAGAAAGGAAAAAGACAGTTATAACTAAGAAGATTGCAAAGATTTACCCTTTCCGCAAAGTTGACTATGAATGTAAGTTTAAGGCACATATACACATTGCCCTATACGTTCACATTCATTGTTGATAGATGATATGTACCCGTTACCGAGAATTGCCGAGTGAAATTATCTTTTTCTCGGAGAATTTCCCGATGAAATTTCTGCC
>JAHZMX010004206.1:0-11025 GCA_027743895.1 Seira musarum
TTTCCCTGTGTCCTTGAGGAAAGCGGAAGTATCCGTTTTGAATATTCAAACCGTTTGAAATGACGCTTTTATTCATCCATCGTAAATCCAGGTTGTTGGCTGTGTTGAATGTGAAGCTGTGAAACCTAAGTTGTTCTTGTGATGTGAAGGAAAACAACAGATTTTGAAAATGTGGCAGGTTAACGTTGTCCTTGCTGCTTAATAAAAATTCAATGATACAATCTGTGTTCAAATCAGTGGATATTATAGATGGCTCCGGACTTTGATTAGACAGTGTTATTGTGGCAAAAAGCAAATTAATAAGTACCAATGATTTACGAGACCCAAAGTGGGTTCTGCTATTGCAATTCATTTTAACTCTCATTGAACTTGAAATTAAATTATATTATATATTTTTGGTAAATATTTTTAGAACATTTAGCAAACTGCCAAAACCGTCTCTATAAAACCTTCTATTCTTTCATCGTATTTGGAGTTGTTGACAAGCGTAGCGCAGAGCTTAAAACTTCGGAGTTCGCTGAGAGCCTCGAGTGTACTGAAGCATCACAAATTTCAAATTGTTTATTTCAGCGTCTGCTTTTATACGGCACTTGTTATAACTAAAATGTGTCATACCTAGTTAGTTTATACCGTCATGAGTCACTCCTAATAACAAAAACATGTTACTGACTAGTTTGCGCAACACAATAAGTAATTGCAATAGTATTATAATAAAAGCAGTTGTAACGTAATATAACAAAAATAGGACTGAGGCTCCGTCGGAGCTATTTATCGATTTAAAGAATTATGTTATATATAATATTTTGTTATAAGTTAGAGTAGTGTTAAATTTATATATATATGGGTCTAAAGAAACATGTTGCTTTAAGTAATTGTAATTAGCAATTTTAATTTTTCGTTGTCACACGAGGCGAGCCGCTGTATAACTCAAAAATTGCCAATACAATTCTGAAGTCTATTATTTGTAATAAAACTAACAAAAATTGATTTAGTAAGTATTTATTTATGTCTGGGTTGCCGTTTCTTTATTGTTTTTGCTGATAAGGCAACCTTAGTATTCAAGTTCAGAAAAGAAAAACCCTTCATTTGGCCGTGATAATATTTTTCAAATTACAATTCAATACAGAATGTATAATTTAAGTTCAATGGTTCCATTTTTTTGCAAATTTGATGCTCTAAGCTTCTGATTCTGTTTGTAAATCAGTAAAAGTTTCATCCTCACTTTCCAAGCAGATTTTGGGAAACAAAGCGGTCTATTAAAGCAGGTTGAATATCAAAAAAATAACTTGTTCGGTGCTGTCGCTGTAAGGATTTTGTTTAGACTTATGCGCAGTTTAGAATAAAGGATACATTTTAAACATATTTAAAAGTATGTAGTTCGCTTTCGCCATTTAAAAAACGGCACGCGATTTACTATTAAGAAAATTAAATTTCAACTGGACAGAGCAGTTTGTATTTGGTTGTACTGGCAGAGGAGCCAAACACTTTGGCAACATGAAAGGCTCCGATCAAGCAACTATGCATTTACTTCTCTGATTTATGGATTTTTCAAACTTCATAATAACCTTGATGAGCAAATACAAAAGATTCAGTTGACGACAACAACGCCAAGTTGGCTAAAACTATCCGTATTTTGGTTTATGTGAGGTACATGTGCAATGTAAGGTATTATAAAAAATTTATGTTCAGGACAATTTAGCAGCGGAACAAGCAGTTTCAAGGCTCGAATTGTAATCAAGTAAAGTCCGTCTTTTCCTGTGTAAAATATCAATCGGTATAATACATGCATGAATGTTACTTCATATTTCGCTTTGTTTGGCTCTCCACATTTCCTACTGACATTAGCCTAGCAACTTCTTGTTTTTCACGTTCTTTCACAAAAGAAAATCTACTATGCAAACTTTTAAACGAAAAACGTAAGAATGGATAACAGGCAAAGAATATTGACGAAGGAATTGTAATATCTTAACTCAGTTGAAGCAATGCGGTCGGCTCTGCTACCCTCCCAAATATACTTAATCTATCAGTCATTTTAATATACCATTTTTTGTTTCAAATTTGACATGAGCTAAAAAATCGATTTTAAAGTTTCTATACGTTTCACTATTTAAATCTGCGTACAACCATTGTCTTGCTCACCACGGTATGTTATATGAATAAGGAAGTAAAATAATAATTGATACATAAACTACCCGAATTAGACTGCAATGTTTAGACTTGTCTAACATGCTCATCTGATCTAACCTGATAAGGGCTGTCCAGTATGTGATCGTAACATTTGTACAAATCAGGGGGGAATTAAACAGCCAAAGATTACTGAAGCTTAAAAGGGATTTATACTGATACCTAATTGACCTATTTAAGTTATTGATGAGATGAGGAACTTCGAAAAACAAAGACTTTAAAAGCTAGCTTTCACAGAAAGTATGAATTTTCGTTCCATTGTCCATCATAATAACCGCATTGATAAGAAAGGTTTTAGAGACTATTAGAATCTTTGATTATGCTTTAACTTCTATTCTTTAGTAATATTCGCGGTATTTAGTAATATCTAATCTGAATTAATTAAATTAGCAGTCGATTTTGAGGCAATACTTAGCTGTTTCGGTTTTGTAATAATACGCAGCAATGCTTTATATCCAAACGCCACTCATTATTCGTGAATATCATTCTCAGGTTTCTTGATGGCATTAAAGACTAAACTGTTATCGTCCAACTGAACTTTATCACCCATTAAAAATATATTCTTCTGGATAGCGTGTCACTACACTACCGAATTGCGGAATTTTGCCGACATCCATTCGCCCACTGAATTTTTTCCAACATGGAAAATTACCAACCGTCTATTTTACCCATGTGAAAAAACGACGAAACTCCTGAAGGTAATTTCATGACTTCCGGAACAGACTACCAACAAAATGTAATGTCAGTGTAAATCTGCTGGCAGAAAGTAATGTCGGCATGATTTCACGTCGTCAATACGCTAGGTTGACAATTTTTCATGTCGGCAAAAATACGGTCGGCAAATGGATGTCAGCAAAAATCCGTCAATAACAAAAGCTGCAATAGTACTAACAACAATCTCTAAAAGTGACCGGGACTTCACGACTTGTCATGGTCTGGAAATGATGATGAGCATATTGCTCTATCTCGCTTTCTTTTTTTCTTTAACTTCTTTGAATGCTTGGACTTCTGCAAATTAGATTTTAAATTTGAAAAACAATAAGCAAAAGCCACTTTCTAGTAATGAGCAATTACATTTTTATTATGGTGTGCATGGTAAGACGCGGTAATGAAGATAAAATGTCACGTCGACACAAAAAAATTGCGATGACATTTAGCAAAAACGTGTTGTCTCATGTCTATGGCAATCCCAAATTTCTTTATGCTTTCAGTGAATGTATATTTAGATTCATGTCCTAATTAAAATTATCTTCTTCCTCTCTTTGACATTGAGTTACACAAAAGGAGATTAAAAAAAAGCTTGCAAGACAATTTTTGACAAATGCAAACTCTGGCATGATGGTCTACACAGTGTTTGCTTTTTTTGTGCTGCTTCTATCGTTAATTTTTGTAGAAGCAAACGATTTCGATTTTAATTTAAACGAATTTAGTCCTTCAAACCCAATCAGTACTACGTTATACAACAATTTAAACAATCTATTGAGCTTTCATTTTACCAGTTGTTCTCTCGTTTTTATTAGATTTAACGAAGAAAATGAGCACCGCCAAACCAAAACCTTATTGGGTTTTAATTTTCGTGGAAACGACGAAATATCGATACTATCGCATCAAATATTTCACGTCTACGAAAAAACTTATGCAAGTTTCCAAATAACACTCTCGGAAGATTTAAACGTTTCATTGTATTCAGTAGGCAAAATTCAAAACCTCAATTCAGACTGCAAAATCATTGTGACTGTAGCAACGACAAAATTTGATTCTAAATTTTCAAACTTGTTCTTTCAAAAACTGATTCCGCCTCAAAATGAATTAACGAAGAGAGACGAGGACCACTACATTTTTGTCGCAACCACCCACATTATCAGCGATTCGATTTTGAATTCTAACATTTTCCTCAAACAACTGCGATACAAAATTGTTCTAAATTTGGAGACACGAAATCATGAAATTTCAATTAAGTCTTCGTGTAATCACTGCCACAATCAGATTTACGAAGTTTTCAACAATCCATTTGATAACATTAACCAAATATTTCCAGACTTCACAAGATATTTCCAGCAAAGCGAAGTAAGGTTATCAGGGCCGTCTATGTATTTTGCAGGATTGGAACTAAAAACGACAGATGGGTCCACCTATAAACTTGGGAGAGGATTACATGCTGTATATGTTGAAGCTATCCTTAAAAAGCTGAATATGAGTTATTCTGTTCGATATTGCAGTGGATTTGGAAAAGTCAAGGATGGCGGAACTGGCGTCTTACTTCATAATGGAGAATGGACAGGTAATTTTTCATTTCACATCGATTTGTATAGTACATATTCCTTAAAAGTGAAAGAATTTTTTTTCAAAAAGGTTGTATGGGGGAAATCCTCAGAAATAAATCTGACTGGGGCATCATAGTTTCACCCAGCGTTGAAAGATTCAACCTAGTACATTTCACTCCAGCCTTATATCATGAAAACACGTATTTCACTACATCAAAACCAAAAGCTTACTATCCATGGACCGTCATATCAAGTGCTTTCAAACCTTCTGTGTGGATTCCAACAATATGTTCATTAACAATGGCTTCAATTGCATTTTGCTTAATCGAATATTACCTACGCCAGAAGAAAAGGGAAATGGATTACTTAAAAATGCAACTTTATCTCTTTGGCTATCTTATATTGCAAAATGCTCCAACGCCTACTCACATTTCCTCTAAATTCATGTATACGTTATGGCTGTTTTACGGTCTCATAATTTCTACAGCGTATGTATCCAGTTTGCAAGCGTTGATTGTCTCACCGGGAAGAGAACCAACGCCCACAACTTTGGAGGAACTGGTGAACTCGGATTACGAATGGGGTGCACCTCCATCAATCACAATGGGACTTGCTGTTCCGCTTTTTAAAAATTCGGAGAGTAAAGTTTACCAAAGTATTTACAAAGGAATGAACCATGATGCAAATACAGAGATCTGTGACCTAAAGTCCTTACAAGGAAACTATGCTTGTATAAACTGGGAAAGAATACATGATTTTTTCTTAAAGATCGTGCTCACTGATCATAGCAAATATGATCCATTTTCGATTTCAAAGGCATCTTTGTTCTTTGTACCTGTCCCGCATATTCTAAAGAAGAGAGAGATCTTCAGAGAACATGTGGATGACTTCTACAGTGGGTCATTTTCAATGGGTCTCTGGGTTCAGACGATTGATAAGGACTGGGTTAAATTCCGCCGGGATGTTTTGGAAGGAAGAAGAAATTTTTCTTTAACTCCCGTTGCTTCAAAATATATCGAGTCAACTCCTAGGCCATTTTCATTTAATAATGTTAAAGGATCATTTATCATTATTTCATTGGGCATTTCTGTGAGCGTTATTGCTTTCTGTGTCGAAAATGCGCACAGACTGGTTTCCATTTTTACATTGTGAAATGGACATTTTATGATGTCAGGCTCGTCCACTTTAGTCAAATTAAAATTGAAATGTGTCATACAACCGAGGAAAATAAACATTTTCAATTCCCTCCGTAAATTCACGTTTTAAACGTGTTTTTTCTTGTTTTTCATGCCTGAATGGTGTTATAGAAAAGGCGGTTGATGTAAACGTGTAAATCTAGAAATATGGTACCAGCATGGCATCAACATACTTATTGTTATTATATTTCGTAAGTCATTTTATTGTTTGTCATGGCGCCTAAGATTACAATAAAGCATTCGGTTGAAGTTTTTAGTACAGATCAATGTATATATAGTAATAATGTTACATAATAAATTAATTCACATTTGACTAATCCAGGCAATTACTTACAATAATTGCTTTGAAAAATGAAACATGCTTTTAATTAACTACACCTAGAGGCCATAATTCCAACAAATTTTCTCAGACATTGACCTAAATTTCAAAATAAAGAAAAGTTACTGAAACATTAAATTATAAAATCATGATTGACCCAGGTTACGGCTGCAGTTTCCATGTAGAAAGGTTTTTCGTATATATACATCAATACGCTTTATTTCTTAGGAATCTCACCATTTCAACTGAAAAAACACCACAGCAAAAACAGTTTTGAAATAAATCAATTCTTCGCTCAGAAAATTGTTTGCTCATTTACTGCCTTAAATATAGTTGCGGGTTATACAAAACAAGCTTATCAAAACTTTCCTAGGAATTCAAAGAAACCTACAGAGTTCATGTGGTTCTTCGCAAATTTGCTTAGTTTATTAGAAAAACTTATCATTTTGAAGTTATTGTGGCTTAAGTCAAAGGAAATAGAAAACCTTGTGAATAGACTTGCTTCAGTAAAGATCCAAAGCAATCTTAAAGAATGGATTCATAGAAAAGACCTACCAAAACAATTGGTTTTCATTTTCATTATCATCGGAATGTATCCCTTTCTCACTTTACGACTGGAACTACTTGACTGGGATGTTGAAAGATGGTGGAATAGTTACGGGAAAAGCGTCATTCCAGGAGATTTAAGTGGGCCTGATATTTTGGAAACTGATTCGAAGCCAATCCCTGAATTTTGGTGGAACGTTATTGGCCTGCTCGGTAACCTGTCGCGATATCTGATGTTTTCATTAATTGACTTTACTTTTGCAGCGGGAATGCTAACATTAAGAAAAGTTGTAATGTCCTTTATATCTGAATTGAGGCGATCAGAAGAATCTGCCAAATTATCTTGGGCGATAGTTCATAAAAATTATAGCTGTGTTCTGGAAGTTTCTGAGTTGATCAATGAAATATTTGGATCAGGTTTCTCAATCTACATAGCACAGTTTTCTTTGTACATGTCCTTAGGAATTCATTCAGTCTTTACGGAATCTGGAATTTGTGACACAATTAACAGCATCGTGGCTTTCATTATTTACATAGGGAGTATGTATTTAGCCGGCGATATCAATAGTCAGGTAAATCTCACGGTGTAATATGCACATGACCATAAGACCTTAGTTTTAATTTTGCAGGATTCAATAAAACTTTGCAGATGTCGTACTTTCGTTCTTGGCTATCAAGTAAGAAGCGATGGAAAAAAATTCCACTGAACCAGCTACAAATGACAGTATCTGAGCTGGATAACTCACTTGTTTCAATCAGGGCTAGCAACGTTATTCCGGTTACCCATACAGTTCTAGCAAATGTAACATTCAATTTCAATATTTATTACTACTTTCTGTGATATTCCATTCCGTTTATTGTGTTGTTCGAATTAATACAATATTATTCTGGTTTTCAGATCCTGGGAACAGTCGTGACATATTTTATTGTGACCATACAAGATTAAAAAACAAAAAAAAATCATACATTATTTTGTTAAATTACCTCACGCAAATGCTAAAATTTAATTTTTATAATGAAATTCACGATAAAGTTATAAAAATAGCCAAACTTTGGGCTAAATTCCGTTAATTCATAAGAAGATGAGTTTTTTGTCAAAATTATGTTTCAGAAAAACTAGGCACAGAAGTTTAAAGCAAATATTTTTTCTTCTACTCACTAATTAACATTCGGATAATTTTCCGACCTACGGAACTTAATATTATTGTAAGTAATATTCGCACTCACTTACTACTTATTCAAAAGAATGCGACGAAATAAATAATGCCAGAGACACAAACAAAAGAAACGCAAATTTTTTTAACAAACAACTTCAATTCTTTTACATCTCGTTTAAACTTAGCGGACATACTAATCTAACCATGGAACAAAAATCGTTTTCAAAGATTCCAGCCATATCTCTACCAAAATCATCGGTGAAAAAACTTCAAAAATCGAATGCTTTGTGGAATATTACGTCAATACACTCTGTTATATGTTTATTTCTCCCTTCAAGCTACAAGGGAATTATACAACTGGCATGTTTGAAGTAAAACGCTGTATAACTCACTCAGCAAATCGTTTGTATGTAATCAGGAATTCACATTTTATATATTTACGTGCAGCAAATCTTTGTTGCCTTACCAAAAAGAAACCTAGTCACTTTCTGAATATCTATGGTTCATTCAAGCATCATTTGGTTGCCTAGGATAGTTTGATTTGTTTCAAATACTTTGGTTTAATTCAAAAAAGACAGAAAATCTCAGGGTTTGCAATGGAAATTATTCCAATTCCAACTCATATTCCATGGTTGAGTACCGCTAATTGGCACCATATTATTGTCGTATTTTTTCAAACGTCAGGACATTTAAAATTCCATTAACGCATTCAGTTGGTACACACCTATTTGCACTTTTATTATTACATACAAAACTTTGATTATTTAAATGTCCTCCTTTTAAGTAATAGGGGCAATTACCATAAAAAATTAAACACGCTTCAATCAATCAGTCATTCTCAACAACAACTACAGTACAAAATCTTCTAAGGAATATCGTCCGAGTAAAGAAAAATTAGTAAAACATTTCACCATGCTTGACCATGGTTACGGCTGTAGTTCAGGTGTAGAATGTTTTTTCGTATATTACATAAATACTCTTTACTTCGTAGGAATCTCACCATTCAAACTGAACAAGGACCATAGTAAAAACAGTTTTGAAGTAAATCAATTTTTCGCTCAAAAAATTGTTTGTTCATTTACAACCTTAAATATAATCGTTGCTTATACAAAACAAGTTTATGAAGGCTTTCCA
This sequence comes from Seira musarum, assembly GCA_027743895.1. Lineage (NCBI taxonomy): Eukaryota > Metazoa > Arthropoda > Collembola > Entomobryomorpha > Entomobryidae > Seira > Seira musarum. The sequence continues at coordinate 8,801 of JAHZMX010004206.1, forward strand.
AGAAATTCAAAGAAGCCTTCAGAGTTCTTGTGGTTCTTTGCAAATTTGTTGAGTTTATTGGAAAAACTTGTAATTTTAAAAATATTGTGGTTTAAATCCAAAGAAATAGCAAATCTTGTGAATAGTAGACTTGCTTCAGTAAAGATCCAGAGCAACCCGACAGAATGGATTAATTCAAAAAGTCTACCGAAACTATTAGTCTTGATTTTCATTATCATTGAAATGTTTTCTTTTCTCACTTTACGACCGGAACTACTAGATTGGGATGTTGAAAAATGGTGGAATAGTTATGGGAAAAGCGTCATTCCAGGAGATTTAAGTGGGCCTGATATTTTTGAAACTGATTCGAAACCAACCCCAGCTATTTGGTGGATCATTATTGGCCTGCTCGGTAACCTTTCTCGGAGTCTGATGCTTTCAATGATTGACTTTACTTTTGCATCGGGAATGTTTACATTACGGAAAGTCACAGCTTCCTTTATATTCGAATTGAAGGAATCGAAAAAGTCTGGTGAATTATCATGGGCGATAGTTCATAAAAAATACAGCTGCCTTCTTGAAATTTCTGAGTTGATCAATGAAACATTTGGATCAGTTTTCTCAATATATTTGGCACAATTTTCTCTGTTCATGTCCTTAGGAATTCATTCTATATTTACAGAGTCTGGAATTTGCGACACAATAAACAATATCATCGCTTTCATTCTTTACATAGGGAACACGTATTTGGCTGCCGACATCAATAGTTCGGTAACATCCAATCGCTTAATACGTATGGAAATGGCTTGGTTTAGGTAGAATTTTGCAAGAGTTTATTAAAATTTTTAGATGTCATACTTCCGTTCTTGGCTGTCAAGTAACGAGCGATGGAAGAATATCCCGCCAAACCAACTACAAATGACAGTATCTGAGCTGGATAACTCTCTTGTTTCAATCAGGGCTAGCAACGTTATTCCGGTTACCCATACAGTTCTAGCAAATGTATTATATATTAATATTAATAGAGTTTTTTATTCCATTAAGCTGTCAGAATACCGATACTATTCTGCTTGTCTGTTTTCAGATTATGGGGACGGTCGTTACGTATTTTATTGTGACTGTACAAGGTTAAGTAAAAATGTCGTAATATTTCGTCAGCTTACAGCATGTAAATGTGTAAAACGTAATTCTTATTGAACAAGAAAAAATAGAATAGTGTCCAAACTAATATAGACTTGCCCGATTAAAAAAAAATAATCGTCTGAAAAATAATTTAAGTGATTATGAATTCCATTTTGTAGATTGATTTCAGTGCTCATACATTGCGCAAATAAGTTTGTTTGGTATCGAAATTGTGAACCCGTTACACTAATAGGACATGCTATTGGTACTGAAGTTTTTCACAGCATTTAAGTTCATAAGTAAATATTTTTCTACTAATTCCCTAATTACTTTACTAATCCTGATGGCTTTCGAACCTATGGAAAACAATCTCTATTAATTGTATTCTTGTTCAATTACGTCTTATATTTATTCGTGCTTGCAAAAAATTAGTTGTGACTAAACATGTTAGAGTCAAAGTCAGATGCAAAAGACACAAACTTTTTGTCAAATAAGTTTATCTCATTTTCATCGCGGGTATTTATAGGAGACATTCCAATCATGGAAGAAAAATCGTTTTCCAAGGTTCCAGTCGTTTCACTTCCAACCTCATCAGTAGAAAAAAGTTTACAGGTCGAATGCTTTCTAGAATATTACGTCAATACGCTCTATTACATGTGCATTTCTCCCTTCAAACTTCAAAGGAATTATAAAACTGGAATGTTTGAAGTAAAGCGATGTATAATTCAGCAAATCATTTGTATGGTATCAGCAATTCACATTTTAATTATTTATGTGAAACAAGCCCACCTTGCCTTACCGAAGAAAACCAGATCACCCTCTGAATATTTATGGTTCATACAAGCATTATTTGGCTGCGGAGAAAAGTTTGCTTTGTTTCAATTACTTTGGTTTAATTCAAAAGAAATTGAGAATCTTGTAAATCAAGTTTCACAATGGAAAATTATTCCAACCCATAATTCATGGTTTAGTGCCATGGTAACAGCAAGAATGATTACGTTGACCTTCATCATTTTTGGAATCTTTCAACTCGTGATTTCACCACTCGAGGAGGCCAATTGGGATATTGTCAGATGGTGGGAGTTGTTGGGCAAATTCGAATCCTCAGATAAAACTTCATGGAG
>JAHZMX010004207.1:0-10327 GCA_027743895.1 Seira musarum
TGAATATCCTAGAGCTAACTACATATATTCTGTGATACTCAATGGTAGAATATACCGATATATGAACCCATTATTACCCACATATACCCATTATTGCCCAATAAAACCCATTATTACCCGTTAAATCCTGTTATTACCCGGAACCCAAAAAAATTTTTGTTATTACCCTCGTGTAATTAACATGTCTGTGAAGTGCTCCGTCATGCAATTGCTGTTTGGAAATAGTGAAACCAAATCACAAATTTTCTGCAACTTCAATTCCAATACCGAACGATAACGGACTTACTGAATACTTCATCAATAAAACAGAACACAGGAAGCTATTCTAACAAATAAATCGTTTGTTAAGATAATGGGTTTGGTATTTGTTCAAGACAAATAATAAGCATCCTCGTACTGGTAAAAAATCTTGAATACTGTAACTCATTCTTGTCAAACTATTTCCAACACCATGTCATGTCTTAGTTGCAAAGCTCAGGTTTATTTCATTCACCGCCTTCAGTTAAGAAATTGTTTAAGTGCTTTCACGTAAATTATAATAATTTAAGAAATGAACAGGTGGCAGATAATTTGGTTGGCTATTTTAGTGACCCTCGTTGCACTGACAAAGTTAACTGTGTCTCAAATAAATTCAAAAGTATACGTCTGGGTGGAAGATGATGACGACGCCTGTTCCCACGACTTCCAATGTCAAAACGGGAAATGGGGTCATCATTCAAGATGCAACCAGCAAACGGCAAAATGTGAATGTCACGACCAAGATTGGTCAATCAGAGAAACAGTTCGCTCCAAGGATGGTGTCTGCGTCATCAGGAAGAGGGTCGGTGATCCTTGCAACAGCCATGAAGAGTGTGAATCCATTCCAGGAGAAGCATACTGCCAATATGGACATTACGACTCATCGTCGGGCTCCAAACGATACGGATACAAGGGAACATGCAAATAGTAAAGAAACCTCGATTTGGTATAACCCATCTAGAAAATGTCTTCCAAAGGCTACCAAACTCGGAGATTCATGTGAAGTTTCTGATCAATGCCGCGATGGAACACTGGGAAAGCTATCAATTTGCGACAGAGACACGGCAAAATGCATCTGCATGAGCGTTAGTGGTGCCTTGAATAACGCAGGAACAGTTTATTATGAAAGGACCAGGAAATGCTTCGTCAAGAAGGAATACTTTTACACATGTTCAGACAATGACGAATGCCGAGCTAATTTGGGACCTGATGTGAAATGTGGCACGACTGAGTATTCGGATAAAAATGTGTGCCACTGTCCACAAGGAAGAGTTTGCAGAAGTGGTCAATCTTCAACGTTCTCAGGGTATAAAACCATAGTAATTTACAACGACGAGGCAAAATATTTTAGACGCCAAATCTCCGTTGAAATATTTATTTTCCTTTTTTTTATAGTGTCAAACTATTTGCTGGCATAGCTATAATAACCATTGCAATTGTAGTCGTGTGTCTTTTAATATACTTCTGCTGCCGTGGATGTATTGGTGCCAAAGGCCGGAATAAAAATGGTCCAGTAATTCAGAGTACGTTTTACTATTAAGGCTGGCTGTTGCGCATTAACGTAATTTGATAATAACTTTGGATCGAATTAGAATTTTTAAAATGTCTTTAGCGCATTTGAAAGAGCAACTTCCGGCGCATTCCCGGATATCAGACGTCATGAAATTGATGAAGTCTACGAAATTAAATTGAAATCGCAAATCGTACGAGACAAATTTCTCTACGACCACTGAAGTAATCATCTACATTTTGGTGTCAAAGAAATCGTAATAAACTGCTCTACAACTTCAATTAACTACAGGTTTTGACCTTAACCGTTTTAAAATTCCAATTATTAAATAGTTTTTTTTTTACTTTTGACGGTTTTGTTGATATAATATGAGTTTAAAGAAAAAATTAAAAAGTCGGGTTGCTTGAAGTTGTAGAGCACTTTATCGCGATTCTTTTGACACTAAAACCTAGATGATTACTTCAAGGGTTATTGAGATGTTTTAAGAATTTCAAACCAATCTAAAGTTATTAGCAAATTACGTTAATACGCAACAGCTAGGCTAAAGTTTACGAATAACGTTTGAACTTCTTAATTATAATAAATTAGTGCAAACCATAATATCGAGTTACTCCTTTGCTTAAAATTCTAAAAAGCTGAAAAAGGTACGTCTGCTGACAATGGAAAAACTGTGCATGTTGCAGGTACAGCTATTGCCATTCCAAAAAATCACAATAAAGGGAGTGGGCCTCCTGTCAAGGAAAATGATCCTGCTGCCAAATCGCTTCGTCAGCCTCAACAACCGGTTGAGTATGCTCTTCCTCTTCAACCAAAAAACTTTGGATACCCTCTTACAAGTGGACCGCATCCACAAGACGATCCTAAACGTTTTGGTTAGTTTAAACAAGTTTATATTAGGATTCGCATACTTACTGTAATTTCAGCGAATCACTTGCATATCTTAACTAGTGGATCTTTTTATAACTTTTAGAAATATCTCGTCTTTACCCACGCTTGCCAGACGATACGGAATTGTCAAGCTTTCCATAGAATACTTGTTTGCCAAGGACTCAAAACTTCTTCAGGGTAAAGGCTGATTAGAATTAAGTACTATCATACAAAAGTCCTACTATAGTCTTATTCAACCCCCAACAAAGTGGTGAAATATCAGTGATAATTAGTAGATATAAAAATAAAAATCCAGTTAAATATCATTATTTTCATCTTCACCGTCTGTGACCAGTCTAACTTTTTTATGCAGGAAAGTTGCACAATATTTTTCAAAATCTTCTATTCATCTGAATTTAAATGTATTGATATGTAAATGTGTTTGTGATTCTTCCCTCCTATTTACCGTTTGTTACAAATAGATGGACAAAAAGCTTATCGTTTTTAGTTATTTACACGACCATTCGAGTTTGAGATGAGGTTATCAATGCTCTTTTGCTTCCGCTGATAATCCTCCTAGTCTTCAGTATGCGCTGCTAACGATACTACAGTTGCAGCATTTATTTTATGGCACACAGTAGCGTAATCATTCTCCTATTATCTGTGATCACAAACTGATTTTCATTGTGAAACAAAACACCCATATCTCAACTGCAGAGTTCTTTGCACTCACAACGACGTATTATTCATTGTAAGGCCGCCTCCGATCTTTAAAATTTCTTTTTCCAGTCAACAGAGCGTGGTTCAAAACATCTATATAATATTTTAAAGCACACAATATTCTGTAGTTTTTAGTTATTTCAAGTTTGTATCTCTGATTAAGTAGCATGAAATGAAAACATGAAATGAAACGTCAAAAAGCAGAGGTGTGCAAAGGGTACAACCAATTTTTATGAAGTTTGACAAATTCAAAACGTTTAATTTGTTTTTAGATGTAACTGTTTTTAAATGTCTAATTATGTTTCTTCATAACATTTTTAGTTCAATATGGCACACTTTTTTGAAATAATAAGAAAATAATAAATGCGTAGCGGTGCCATTCGCCAAACTCTGATTTACAATTTTTAAACATTTCCCCCTTGTGCTGCAAAGACTATTGAATAGTGCAAACTGTAAATTTGTACATAGATGTATTCAGTCATGCTCTCTTTGCTGAAAAAAGAATTTTTTAAATCGGAGATGGCCTTGGTACGAATAATGCATATGCATTGTCATTCAAGAAATTTTTGTTTGGCCATACTGAAACTAATTTACTATCCCAATACATACTTAATAAAATAATAAAGTAATCGACTGCTTCATCAGTAAATTGGAACACCGGAAGCATATTGTACCAACAAGTGACTAGTTTTTGAGATAACAGATTTTTATTAACCAATTTGACATTAATAATCACCGTCATACTGATAACAGTCCTAAATACTTATGCCAGACAAAATACCTTCAAGCATTTGCTTGGGATGTTGGAAACCAGTATGATATTCATTGGCAACCGCAGCATCCACTTAATTTGGTTGCCTATCCAAAAATTCTGCAAATTAAAAGCGTGAATAGGCGTTTGATAAATTTGTTGGTCATATTTGTGGTCCTCGGTCAACTCAGGAAAATATCTGAGGTTCGTGCAAAAGCAGATATTTTCGTTGACGACGATGACCAGCACGAGAACGAGTGGTATGGTACAGACGATGGTTCGGGATATAAAAGTGTCCCTGAAGCAGCAGCAGGTCAAAATAGTCCAACTGATCAGCGACAGTACGACTGGTACTTTTCTGATCATCAAGGAGGTAACTTTGCCTCCCATAATGAATACTGCTCCCCCATAAAATCTTGCAAAAAGAATGAAAACATGGAGTGTTTAAGAACAGATGGAGCTTGGCGTTGCCAGTGCATTGGTGAGTGGGAATACGACCATCTAACCAAAACTTGCAGAAAAAGTGAGAGCACGTTCTCCAGGTAAAATACTAAAGTAATTTATTAGGGGAGGTCTTGAAGGGAATGTAATTGTCAATGCAGAGTATATTGTTACTTTCTAATAATCTCTAAAACAATTTTTTCTTTAACAGTTTTAAATTTATTGCTGGAATGGTTACGGCAATAATCGTTCTTGTAGTCGTCTGCTTAGGACTGAGCTTTTGTGGTTTGGTATGTATTACTGCAAAAATGAGCAATGCAAGAGGTGCAGTGATTTGGAGTAAGTTGTGCTCGAAATTGACGAAAAACAATTAAATTTGCTTTCAATGACAATGCATGTTTAAATAGTTAAATAATTGCTGCTTTTAAACCAATATAGCCGAAAATAGAACAACTACTGATAGCAACGAACAAACAGTTACTGCCATTGCACCAATCTTTTCCACAACCCCAAATCCAGTTGTTGCCAGTCCCAGCAATTCCAGAGCAGGAAGTAACCCTGATGCTGTTGAGGAAAGTGCGTCGGCTGAACCCCTTAACCAGCCTGTTCAGAATTCCCACCCTCCAGAACCAATAAATGATTACCCTTGTACGAGTGGACCACAATCCCATCCTCAAGGTTTTGGCAACTTTAAATGACTATTAGTAGCATCCATTAATTGTATGCTAATATTTGGAACACCCATGCTCATAGAAACTTGTAAGTGTTACAATTATTTGCAGAATTACCACCACCTTACCCAGGGTTACCAAGAGACCCTGACTCGTTAAACCTTCCGTACAATCCATATTTCACTGGACCGGAAAACTAAAGGTCAAACATTCCAGGGTTTTATAGGCTGGAGTGGAAATGACTTTGTAGGACCTTTTACGCAGAGGTCCTACTTTTGTCGTATTTTACTAACGTTGCGTTAAAGCACGATGTATTTTCTTAAGCAAACGGCGGAACAAATAAATTTATACTTTTTGAGGTATTTATTTGCTTACATAGTGCTTTTAAATATATAACCTCAATTAGTTCACTTGGTTTGATACATGATTATTTTTAATATAACATTTTGCCGAGTTTCTACGATAAAACCCACTGGGTGCCCGGCACAAAAGGGTTACAATGGTTTGATGAATTAAATTATTTCGATGCAAATAACACGGCTGACATTTTGAATCAGATACTCTTGCTCGGACTGTCAAACGATTAACAGCTCAAATCTTGCAGCTCGCGTAAAGTGCTAATTAAGCAAAGTTAGGGGAAAAGATAAAAAGTGCACAAGCAAGCACAAGTAAAGAAGAACACATGTTTAATCTTAATCCATTCAAGTCACAAAAGCAAATTCCTAGATCACCGCCTAAAAAAGGAAACTCCGGTGTAAAACCCGAAAAAAGAGCCAGGGAGAGTACAAGTTCATCATCTAATACTTCATCGCCAGCTACTCCAAAAATTATTAAAATCACTAACGAAGCTGGTTGGGATAAGCTTTGTGTCGACATGGTGCTCGACAAAAGTGACATTGACAGAATTAAAAAATCTGTGGAGGAAGTTTGGGATGAAAAAGTGAAAGATGTGAAGGCAGCAGTGGACAAGCTCTGCAACTCTATGAACAAGGTGGAAGCAGCAAGTAGGGCAAAAAATGTGGTGGTGGTCGGGTTGCAAGGTGACACAGGAAAGAACGACTGGAAAATGAACGTGGAGACGGCACAAAAATTCTGTAAGGAGCTTGGGGTCGAAGACGTACTAATTGACGATGCGTTCCGACTCGGCAAAAAGGACGGGGATAAGAATCGCCCAATGCTCATTAAATTTGTGCGGGCAACGGACAAGAAAAAGCTGTTTTCCGCTACGAGTAAGCTGAAAGGAAAAAAAATATACGTGAATGATGACATCTCAAAGGAAGAGGCACAATGCGAAAAGCTGCTCAGGGCCTACTACAAAGAGAGGAAGAAAGTGGACAAGGACCTTAAGGCAAGGATTCGGAAAAACTCTTTAAAATTGCTCAAGAATGGGGAGATAGTGGAAGCATTCAAGGTGGTGGGGGAAGAAGTTGTTCCTGTCGGCGGGGATGCGTGAGGAGGACAACCCATAGGACACTCGGCAGCAAGTAATTTAAAAATTCTACTATATAACATTAAGGGCATAAATAGAATTAGCAATTTAGATAACTTAGACTTAGTCCAAATACACGAAAATCTTGTTATCTGTTTTTATGAATCATGGAAGTCGGAGGCGTGGTGTCATGAAAAGTTCTGTGATTACGGCAGGATAGAAAGTTACGCAAGTAGGAGTAGTGCAACAGGAAGAAGCAGTGGTGGCATTATACTGTTGTATAACTTAAAACTAGTGAAATTGATTGAAACTATAAAAATACATAAAAACTATATAGCGGTCAGGTTATGGCACAATAATATGTACATTTCTTTAATAGTCACTTACATACAACCTACAATTGTTATTGAGGAGACCCTAGAAAAAATGGAAGAAACTATCCTGGCAATGCGAAACAGATTTCAAAACGATATTTTTGTAATAGGGGGGGACTTTAATGCACGAATAGGTATGGAAGATCAAAATCTTGATGGAAATAATGAAAGCTTGGGTTCCTATGCAAAAAGGAATGCAAGGGATATTATAGCAAATCAAAGAGGTCATGCACTTTTGGACTTTATGAGTCAGCATAATCTACTGGTTATGAATGGTAGAACAAAGAGTGATAAAAAAGGGGATTTTACATTTGCCTCAGAGCAAGGTAGAAGTACTATAGACTTGGTATTCTTAAGCGTAGAGCAGATAGAAAAATGTGATGATATGAGTATTTTAGAAATGCATTACTCAGACCATTTCCCACTGCAAGTTACTTTTAAGCCAAGCACAGCAAAGCATGAGCAATGTCAGGAGAAGAAGCTAGCGTGGGACGTGGAAAAAAAGGAAGTTTTTGTTTCCAACATAAAACGTCAGTTACAAAATCTCGAGGGTGCATCACACAATGAGCTCATTGACAAAATTATTGCTGCGGGAGTAGAAAGTGGTATGATGGGATTGTTGTAAGGCCAAAAAAGATTGTAATGTAAAGCTTAAGCTAGCAAAAAAGAACGGCCAAAACTTTTGGAATGAGTATTTGTCAGCAAAAAAAGCCTATGCAAAACTGGTGAAATGTAAAAAACTGAATCACTTTAAATTGCTTAATTCACACATTAATGGCTCTAAAAGTCCAAAGGAATTCTGGAATGCAATCAGGAAGTCTAGAGGTACGAAATATATATCAAATAAAGTTGATGAGCAGGGTTGGGTAAAATTTTACGAAAAATTACTGCCAGCAAGGGAACACCAATTATCATTTGCAGGGAATGTGTGTGAAGTTATGGATGCTAAAATTACAATGGAAGAATTGATAAAAGTAATCTCTAAACTTCCAACAAAAAAGGCACCAGGACCAGACGGGGTTTCAAATGAATTTATTAAAAATTTGCCAGATTGTGGCCTGCGTGCTATACTTAACATATTCAACAAAATTTTAGATACTGAAGTAATGCCTCTAGAGTGGGGGGAGTCAATTACAACTATGTTATTTAAAAAAGGTAGAGTTGACTTACCGGAAAATTATAGACCAATTTCACTATTAAACCATATTCTAAAAGTATTTACGCAGATATTAAATAATAGGCTCTCATTATGGGCTGAGAAAAAAGGAATATTACCAGAGTGTCAGGGAGGTTTCCGCAAAAAAAGGGGCTGCGAGGAGCAGATATTTTGTTTAAACACAGCTATAGACCTAAATTTAGGAAAGAAGAAAGGTAGGGTATATGCGCTATTTATTGACTTTGAAAGAGCTTTTCCTTCGGTCCCACATACAAAGCTATGGAAAAAGATACATGATCTGGGGGTGTCCAGTAAGTTCGTTAATATTATGAGTTCTTTTTATAACTCGCTTTCAACAAAAATAAAGACGGAGGATGGTTTTACAAAAAAAATACCAATTACACAAGGTTTATGTCAAGGAGAAATTAGTAGTCCCCTTCTATTCAATTTGTATATCTCGGAAATTGAGAGTAGATTAAAAGAAAAAACCCCATTTGGAATTAAAATAACATCGGACTTCAGTATCCAAATTTTGATGTTCGCGGATGACACCGTCATTTTGGCGGCTACTCCGGGAGAGTTGAAGAAAAAGATAGCAGTGTTGGAGGATTATTTTGGTGAATTGGACCTGAAAGTCAATGTAGCGAAAACAAAAATAGTAGTCTTCCGAAGGGGGGGTCGTATAGGTGAAATTCCGAAGTTCAAATTCAATAATGAAGTCATTGAAATAGTTAGCGAATACACATACCTGGGTATAAACTTCTCGTCATCTGGTACATTTGTCAAAGCATCAAATGCCATCAAAAAGAAAAGCATGGCAGCGGTAAATGCAGCATGGCAAATTCTAACTAAAGGAAAAGTGTGGGATTGGAACAGTAAGATGAAAGTTTTTGATTCGATTGTGGCGTCGACAACCTTATATGGAAGCCAAATATGGGCTCTCAACTACGAAGAGGTGATAGAAAAAATTCAAGTCAAATTCCTTAAAAGAGCAATCGGTATAAGTAGGTACACACCGGATTGTATTGTAAGATTAGAAGCAGGTAGACCACATCTATTTCTACAAGTCATAAAGCGAATTCTGCTATTCTGGTGGAAGTTGCAGGAAATGTCTCAGGATAGATATGCAAAAAAATGTTTTGTAGCTCTGAAGGAAAGCAGCTTAGATGGATATCGAGGCAAGAACTGGGTACATCAATGTATGAGGATCTTTAATAAATACGGGGTCCCGGCACTGTTGGCTATAAGTGAAGAGAAAGAATTTTGGGAACATGCACAAATGTTGTTGTTGAACTTTTTAGATATAAAACGAATGGAGGATGAAGTTAAAATGAGAAACTTAATTAGTTTTAGCTTTTACCAAGAAAGGTTAAATGATAATATTATGCCATGTAAATACCTTTTAAGTAACACTGCGCACAAAACCATCTCACTACTAGCGCAATTAAGAGTCAATACAAGAAACATATATTATAATACTGTAAATCACGTATTTGAAATAGAAAAACAATGTACCATATGTGGAAGCGGAGAATATGACACAATCATTCATTTCTTATTTAATTGTAACCCAATTCAATCGTTATCTTGGTTAAGAAGAAATTACGCGGACCAAAGCTTAAAATTTTTCGATGGACTGGATGGAATAAAAATGAAACAGATAGTAAATTGTATTGTAGCTAGCCTTAACTTAAGGAGAATTATTTTGCAAGAATAAGCTGTCCAAAAATTGTTAAGTAATAGGGTAAATAGTCAATAATATATAGTTAATAATAATAGGTAAGTTGGTGATAGTATGTAAGAGTCAAACAATTTTACTGTATAAATCAAAGCTTGTAACGTTATAATGATGCAATGTCCTATGGGTTAACACCCTAAAAGGGCAATATTAATAAATAAATAAATAAATAAAATAAATAAAATTTTGAATCTGAAGTGTTATAGGTGCACCTATAGGTTGTTTATTTTGCATTTAGCACGCTATTAACAATACAATAATCGCAAGAAAACATACTTGCAAAAGGTCACACGTTTTTAACTGTAATTAATATATTGCCCATAAGTTTGTTCTATGAAATGAGTTATCGATAATTGACCATTTAAAGCTTGCAAAAAATAAAACCGATATTATGTAGAATTCATAATTGGAACTACCTATAAATTAATTTTCTTTGAACGCCATCAATTTGATGACTTTTTGCTGAAAACTTACAGATAGAGTTTTAAATTAGAGCTTTAAATTTTATCATCCTTTCAGCTCATGACGTGCTGTATTTGTTTAACCCTTAAACTGGGCTTGGGCAAATCGCCTTGGTAATTTCATATGTATTTATTAAGCTGGAAATAACCACGTTCCATTCACATTTAACAAATGGGCTTGAATGGGGAAC
>JAHZMX010004208.1:0-10359 GCA_027743895.1 Seira musarum
CTTGTCATATTTTCCCGGAACTCATCCGTGATGGGATGCATGTGATATAAAACGGGACATGGGTAGCCACTGGAGTATTTATCGTCTTTTGTACAGTTATTGTGCTGATGCCAAAATTGGATTTTCATTGAAAAATCATCCCAATTTGGCACATGGAATTTGTACAGGAGCGGAACAATTGAAGAGTACATAATTGGATAGCGGTTATCAGGTTCCCGGATTGGTATTGCTCCAGACATGTAGTCTAAAGTGGAGGTAACTTGCGTTGGTCCTAGCCCCAGATAGAGGAGCAGGAATGGGAGTAAAACGAACATGACGAGATTTGAAGGCACTTGACATCTACGAGAAATAATACAAAAACTTACCAATAAAATTCCGGGAAAGATTTAAAAAAATGAAAGTGCTCCGCTATCCTCATCCGCTTCGGTTGAATAGGATCAGAAGCTTCTGACCGAAATAGACATGACCATAATTTTTGACTTTGTTAATGTAAGAAATGGACCGATATACTCCACAAAATATCTCGCAAGTCAAATCGCTAGAAAGACGAATGAGGAAGAATTCATCATAATGCATGAATCCCCTCCTCTTCCATCCTTGTCACTTCATTTTTTATTCAAATCATCATCATATTAAATTCGTTTAACAAAGAGAAAAGACGAACTAAAAATGTTTAGACTTTCAATTAGATGATATTGCTTAAGTGTTGTGATATGATCGTGGTTGGTGGTGGTGGAATATGCTCAATGAAAAACAATCCCTACTGTCTTTATTCTTTAAATTCATATGATCAGGACATTGTCAAAGCCAAATGTGCTTGTGAAGTCAGAGTCACATTTCATCTTTTTAGTTGGCAACCAAAGCGTGCTTACGTAGGTCTATTTCGACTGGACTGGAGCTAAAATATATCGCCCCTCGTCTTCATCTTCTTTCTCGTAATGACTAGTCAGCTAGATATAAAGATTACTTCTAATTTAGGTATTCTGTCCAGGCCCAGAGAACCCTAGTTCACTTCATACTTGGGTATATGTATTGAGTTGCATTTGAACTTGTTGCATATAGCGTGGCCTGGCGTGTCTCTGAAAATCTTCTACGCAAATGATCTGAAAATGATGCATTGCATTTTAGTACAGTTTAGTAAAAAAAAATATTGGATTTGAAAATATTAAAAAGCCACACGAGTTGAGATCGTGATAATTTATCATAAGTTTCGTTTCACCACATAAGAGCAAAAAATATATCATGTCGCAAAATGCCCCATGTCCATTCATTTCGATGTACGTAATAAAAAGTACTGATTGGACTCGACAATTAAAATTGGAATGAAGTTATAGACTGTTAAGTATTTTGAAATTAATTTATAAATCTTAAAATTATTTTCAGCTTCTTCCTTTTTCTTCATTAGAGATGATGAAAAATGAATTCTGAGTTTAGCATCAGAGGTGATTTAAGATGACATTAATTCAAAATTCGGAAACCATCGAATTTTTATCCAATAGTAGGTAATAGGATGTCGGCCTTTACAAATGAGAAAAATAAGGGAGAATAAAATGTAAACGATATTTTTTCACAAGAGTAATTTCCAGTCAATCCATTACGCCTTTATTAAAAAAACATTATAGACTAGGATTTGTGACAAGAAATAATTAAGCATAAAGTAATTATAATCACAGCAGTTTACCCTGTTCCAAAAAAAATCTTATTTTCTCGTATACATTAAGTAATTCTTATCAGGATGCCCCAAACATACAGAGATCACTTTTCATAGCCACTACGTCAATTTAATATTAACGGTGTCTGTATTACCGCTCATCAGAGAAATGTACGTCATCCTGATCTTGATAAACACTAAACCCAATGCTTCCTCTGCCTTCTTGTTTCGTTTTCCACTTATACAGATGTCCCACAAAATAGATAAGAATGACATTTGATGACAGCAAAGATATCACAATGATCCACATCAAAACCGGAATAGAACCGTCCCGGTAATTCCTGTCTAATTCAGTCAATTTCTCCGTGAGGAAATTAATTTTTGGTGAAATTCCATTCAAAACCTCCACTTCTTCCACAATTGTATCCTTTTCGTCCGCACGATTGTTCCAAAATATTCCGTTGCGCCAGTGATAGGGCATCAAATGGTCGACATTTACTGAATCAATATGCCCAATGGTCTCGTTCAAAATGATGGAGTCATTCGGTGCATGATGGAGATTACACGTTTCAGGCATTGTGATTCGATAAGCACCGGACTTCTCCAGGTGAATGATCATCTCCGCATCCGGACATTTTATGAATGAAACGTCGTCTTTCTCTAATTGGAGTTCTGATGAGGAGGTTATCTCAACTTTGAGGTCTTCTTTACTTTCCAATCGCAGTTTTATCAGGGGAGCATCTTTCTCCTCACGACATTTCAAAGGACATTCCTTGACTATTTCACTTTCTGAATCAGAAGCGAGGGCGAGGATACACTTTTCCTCAATGTGATGGAACAAGGAACAACTCCCTTTCTGGAAGGCGGTCCAACCTTTGCAAAACTTCATGGAGTTATCACAAGTACAAGGAAGAATGCCGTTCAAGCCCAAGTGAAAAGAAGAACTTTTCTCCGTCTCCAGGACGGAACAAATTCTCCCATCAGTGGCAAACGGGACTGGATGGAATCTCACGAAATAGTTTGTCTTTGCAGCTTCCTTTGGCACCAACGGAATCATGATTCTCAAGAGGAAGATATTTTCTTCCAATTGTGATTGTGAATAAATACAATCCGCCAACGGAAGATCGAAATATTTCTCGGCATCCTGAAGTGGTATGGCTAGATCTTCTGATTTCACTTTTAAAAATCGTCGCAGATTTGAAAGCTGTCCTTTCAATTGTTGCACTGATACAATGGACCATGGAATCTTTGAATTTTTGCATGTTTCCACTGCCTGGATCCACTTTTGAACTTCCATATTCTGATGCTGTAAAAGTCCCACCTGAAGTGCTGTCCAGGCAGTGAGGGTTACCCCTTCTCGAGATGTTGTCTGGTTGATCAGTCTCCAATAATCAGCAGTGAAGCTGATGAATGTTGAATGATATTGCTTCTCCAGGTACTCGGGTATGAACGTCATATTTACTTCTTTCAAATTAAAAATCGTTCCATTGCTTTCTCCACATTTGGTCATGGAACTCAAGTATTTTTGCAAAAGCACTGGAGAAATCCTGCTTGTCTTTCTGAAGTGACTCCGAATTTCAAAGTCATTGCAAATATTTTCATCCCCGTCGATAATTTTGGACTCTTGAAAC
The DNA here is from genome assembly GCA_027743895.1 of Seira musarum. Lineage (NCBI taxonomy): Eukaryota > Metazoa > Arthropoda > Collembola > Entomobryomorpha > Entomobryidae > Seira > Seira musarum. The sequence continues at coordinate 3,283 of JAHZMX010004208.1, forward strand.
ATTTCGCGTGGAGAAGTAATTATCTTGTCCGGAAGAAGATTATTCCAAGTTGACATTCGATTTGTAAACTGCTCGACAAGAGGGTTCATGTAGTGCAAAACAGGACATGGGTAACCTTCATGATAACTGTCCGAATCGGAACAGTTATTATTCTGTTTCCAAAACTGAATTTTCATGGAATCCAGGTTCCATTTGGGCATGTAGAATTTGAAAAGGAGAGGTATTGCCCTACTGTACATGAGCGGTTGGAGATAGTCAGGTTCCCGAAATTGCAAAGCTCCAGACATGAATTCCTCAATTGAAAAAGCTGAATAGGGACTGAGACACAACACAAGAGCTAATTTTGCCAAAGCAAAATAAGGACTTTTTCTCTGGAAAAAATCCATGTTAACTACGTTTGAAAGTGGAAACGACGAGTGCAAACAGAAATAGATCTATACAAAATACAAAGCGCAAGTCATCGCAAAAGCAAACTGATTTTCTACTACGTCATAGTTAAATCTATGATCAAAGTATGTAAATAGTAAATAGGCAATAGGCAAGGCCAACAAGACAATTTTTCGTTTGAATGAACATGTTTATGTGCCATTTAAGACAACGTTAAAATATCTAAACTAAACTAAATAAAGTCACGTTTGTGTTAGTCCAGTTTACATGATCATTTTTGTATCATGTTTCAATGAACATGTTATACGATTTTATCTGTCTCAAATTATTTCAGCTTTGGTGGGATAAATAATTATAATTAATTTGTTAGGCTACGGCAGTCCTTTTTGTGATGCGAACTGTTCTAGAAGAGGTCAATGAATTTCGTGTGGAGACTGAAACTTGGAACAATCTTTTATGCTGCCTATACAAAAAAGTGAAGCCGGTTTGATCCCAATGAAATCAAAGCACTTCGTTTATAACGTAATAAGGACATGGGATTTGCAAAAAAGAAAAAAAAATTACATGCTGCCGAAATTGATTGATTTGAGCCAATTGACAAGAAATGGGATGATAAACTTAAGTAAGTATTATATCATAATACGTCATAATTTGTTGTCTCGCTTCTGTACCTCCTTGTGACGTAACGGAATGAACGGTGAGATTAATTCGTAAAGATATACTTGTATAGTCATAGTCAGTAATTTTTGCATCATTTACAATTGAAATGTATGTACCTTAACGTTAGTCACGTACTTATTTCTTGAAGTAAACCGTACACATAATTAATTCACAGTGCGTATCAAGAGAGGAACGCATCTGTCAATCTTCCAAGAGGAGTGAACACATAATTAAATTATATTAATGGTTTTTTGATATGTTCTTACGAAATGTTCGAGCCATCCTACTGCTAGTAAGAAATTTATGTGAGAGGAATACAAAACAAAATGATAGGACGGAACGGAATGATTCAGCTAATATCTTATCTTTTTGCAACAGATACCTAGTGTGTACTACAGATATAGATTTTATAGTAAGCTATGCGAATAAGCCGTTTCAATTTATTGCTTCCTCGCAAATTTTTATTGGCAATGTGAAGAGAATGTGAAAAAAAACATTAGGCAGGAATGGCAAATAAAACACATAAAAATTTTAAAATAATTTGCAATTTATTCATCAAAATCCAGACGTATCGAAAAATACCTGACATTGACAATGAGTCAGGTAACCCAAGTTTTTAAAATGCAATTAATTTTCGTCTACATCTCAATTGTTCAATTTGACGAGACAATGAACAGTATCCCTGTCTCTTGCTATTTCGTAGGTGTAAAAAATGTCATGAGCTTTTCCAATATTACCTAAATCATTATAAATTCATTTACATTTCATTTTGTTAGTCAAGACTCCCGAAAATGGTATACTGAAATGGACATAACGGCCAATTCGATAACTTTTAAACTTCGAAAAAATACGCCGTACAGTTTCGGAGGAGCCAATTTAGAACGACTCGATTCTACACAAACTTTATGGGGTTCAACACAAAAGCTAATAAAACTATCACACAAATTAAATCCGGCAAAAGATTATCCTTGAAAAAATATCGAGATGCAGTTGAGAATCTATGAAGTAAAAATCATAAAATAATTCATGATCAACCATAAAATCCTCATCCATTTATTTTTGACACATGCACATGAAATTCGTATAAAATCTTTCTCGTTGGGTTGGGACATTTATTTTTGTCACGGATGTGTTGCAATTAGATTCATGTCGCAAGATCAAAGGCACAATAAAGGAATCAAACTTCCCACGATAATATACAGGATCAATAGGGATTCCCAATATAAATTCTAAGTGATTTTATTTTTTATCTTTTTCACAAAAAAATGGCAGCTTCAAGACGACAAAATCACAGGAAGCTGCTTTTAACCTTGACTTGTGTTATTTTCAATATCTCTTATTCCTCTTGTGCAATCCACGTCCCCCTAGAACGTAAGGTGCAGGGTGCATTCGCGGAAACGATAAACGCCTCCCTATTCTACCAATCTTATTACCCGATCATAATGAAATTCCGGATACCTGACTGGACAGTGGATTCCCTACGTCTAAACAAGACAATGAAGTGCCCAAAAGAGGATACTCTCAACCTCGCCAGTGACTTTATTTGCCCCGTTACAAAATACCTTGATGAGGTCCTGAATCCCCTCTCTCAAACAATGAGATTCTACCGAAACATCTTCAACGCGTCTGGCGGCCTGTTTTACGAACATAACTTTAGCTGTGATAAAATTCGACCACACTTTCTCCATTTCTCGGCCCCAATCGGTGGTTTAGTCCCTTATTTACGGGAATTTCAATCACGTTGCCCCCTGGTGAAGAATTTGACGTTTTTAAATAAGAACATCATCTCCTCAGCATCTCAACACGCCTACATGGCATATCAAAAATTCCGGGAACTGCATGAAGCAAAAGAGCAAAAAATATCATCAGCAACTCCAACCAGTGCTCCATCAATTGACTGGAAATCGTTACAGACTGCTGGATACATAGCAATTCAGAACTCCTTCCTCCTCTCTCAATATGCCGACTCTGTCCGATGGTCGAATGCCTTTACTTCCTGTCAATCTTACAAACTTGACATTGGCCTTGTGAGCCCCATCATGCTCAACGACTCTCTTACGGAAATGGCAAGAAATTTGGAGGGAACTGGATACACATTCGCACTCCCATTCATCAATACGCTACCCCACTACTACAAAATTCCTTTGGTGGATTGTATGCTGACAATGAGCAACAATATTTATTTTGGTGGAATTAAGTACGAAACGGGAAATGACACTGCAAATCTAATCACCCGCATTTTAATCCCAGTGATTAAGTCAGGAGTGAGTTACCGAACAATTAAATTGAACAAGGTCCCATTCCTGAAGAAGGAGAAGAACGGAGTGGAGAAAATCTGTGAAATTCAGAACTTCCAACCCGACGATGTGTACCTGATCGAGACAAACAATACGAGTGGACATGACACGATAATTGGAAGGATTTCAACGCTTTGCCTATCAAGCAAATTGTGTAAAATTCCCGAGGTCAGTCATCGTCAAGTAATCGATCCCTGTGTGATGGGCATCCTCACAAATAACCAAGTTGTCACCAGTGAACGATGTCATTTTGAATGTATCACCGTTCCGGAGTCTCAAATTCAAAGGGAGAAATTATTCCCAATCATCACACAACTCCAATCAAACAAATATTCCATAACCGGACTTGCCCCTGACTCGTTGCCCATTCTCCTCCTCGAGTGCGGAGGTAAGACCACGCACATGTTCAAACCCAACACCACTGAAGGGGCAATTCTCATAAAACTCCCCTGCGATTGTGAACTCGTCCACGGGTCGAAGAAATATGGAGTTCAGAAACCGTGTGATGAGCTACTTCACGTGGAACATGTATTAGAATTTGATGCTCACCAGAAAATTGGAAATGACCCTGAAGATCACATCGATTATGTTGTAGATGAACCCCAAGATCCCGCAGGGTTCAATATCACGTTTTCCGAATCATCATCATCACCTCCTACCACCACCAACAGTAGCAGTAAAATGAATGATACGAATGCAAAAGAAAGTAAAACGACGAATTCATCTTCATCTTCATCGTCAGCTTTGCCACAGCAGCATCAGCAATCACATCATGGTCAACTTCATTGTGGACATGTGGTACTCTGGATGTTTTTAATGAGCATTTTGGTTATCAATTGTTTCACACTTTTCATTCTGTATAAGAACAATCTTCTGACATTGAATTCCATACTTTGGTGCAGGGGCACTACCATCCATATTTCGAGGCTTGAGAATGAAATTCCTGTTTCGAACATTGGATCTAGTGTAATGTAACCTTGAATGGGCTTACTTACTTAATATTGTTTTCGGCATTTTCCATTTGACATTGTATTCAGAATAGATTAGAAGTTTCAAGTTTCAGTAAAAAAATAGATTCAAATAAATCAATATTTATACATTGTAATTTTGTCGGCGAAAATTTTTAGAAGTTTTGTTGTTCGTGCAATTTGTAATAATAAACACGCGTGCTTCCCTGCCTTGTATACATCCATAGCTCATCCTATCGATTCACTAATTCCACTCATTTGCTCCTCACTCATCCACAATTTTCATCCAACGGAATTTAGATTTTTAAGCTTACTATTAGGTTAGTTAAACTATTTAGCCTTTAACTTTATCTGCATTCTTAAACGGTTATTGGGGCAAATTGAGACCAACTACATTTCTTTTTACTTACTTATTGATTCTATTGACCTTAAATCAATTAGTGTTGACGGAAGGGAAAAAAATCATCGGGAATTAATAACAAAAAAATTATTGGTACAGTCAACGCTCGGTATACCGGTAATTGGTAGTATGGGTCATCTCAAGAGAAAAGTAATTTACCAGAACAAGTTTCGAATTTTTTGCTGGCGGGGGATCTCTGATCAATTTTTATCTGTCCATTTCAAACGGAAAGGGTATACATTTTTAAAAAGTTTGTGCCCAAAAATATTTCCCTTGTACCCGAAAGCATTTTTTGCTATTTTCACTACTGCTTCCGCTGGCATATCAAGCTTTAACAGCATAAACCCCCGGAGAAAAATGATTTCCGGTTTGAGATATTTTTATTATATTTATCCCAATTTACTGGTACATATGTTTCCAAGCACGAAACCTAAGCATTCTTTTAAACGATGTTTGGATAGGTACGTATCGAGCAAAAGATATTTTATTACGTGACGTGACCATTTTAAATGGCCATCACAATCGCATATTATCTTCCCTCTAAATCTGTCCAGCTTTAGATGGTAATATTACATTTACACTTATTGTACATTACACGCGTATGGGAAAATAATAACAGGTTCACATGCTCATCAATCAAGGAAACTAGCTGAAGTAGAAAAAAATACTCCATGATAAAATGTCACATTGAAAAAAAAACAAGCCAATACAATAATACGTATTGCAAATGCGATCGCGAAAATATTTTATCTCCAAAATTGGCCACCTTTTCAATGGCTACGGGCTTTGTCACATCACATCAATGGAAATGGAGCTGCAGGAGAGCCAGACGAATGAAAAGACACGCAAAGTTCTTGACTAGAACTATCAAAGCTCGTTTATGACATTTTCAGTAGACAAGTTTGGATTCAATTCAAAGACACATTCAAATTCTATTGTCGTTTTCAGTAGTTCCTTTCGGATTTTTTTTATTGGAATTGCATTTTAAATCGATCGCATTGACGCAAGTAGATATTCCGTGAAAGAAGGAATTTTGAGTCATAAAAATTCCTTTGCATTTCATTTACACTTACCTGTAAAACGTATCTACTTTTCTGAAACAAATTGAACTTGTGAGTTTCCTATTTTAAATTATTTTTAAAATTGAATTTGCCAAGATAATGTTCAACCTTGAATTATTGCCGTTTGTATGCAAATTAGATACATTCCACGAGTCGTAGAATGGAACAATTGAAATTGAAAATGTGGAAGACAGGGATCTAGAGAAATTCAATCTTTTTGAATGTGCTCAAGTTCAAGTTATTTTCTAAAATGAAAAGCAGTTCGGACCCGATCCAATTCCAGCTTCTTCTCCTCACCTTATTCGAGCTGACTTCAATGACATCTCAAACAGTGAAACATGAATCATCCGCTCCCTATTTTAATCCGGAGCACTCCTTCGTCTCAGGTAGGACAGTGCAGTACACTAAAATGAAAAGCAGTTCGGACCCGATCCAATTCCAGCTTCTTCTCCTCACCTTATTCGAGCTGACTTCAATGACATCTCAAACAGTGAAACATGAATCATCCGCTCCCTATTTTAACCCAGAGCACTCCTTCGTCTCAGGTAGGACAGTGCAGTACCTCCCTTCTCCAATATTCTATGACACTTACATCCCCATCCTCTTCAAAATCCCTATTCCAAAGCACACCAACAACGCTCTCCGCCTTAACTGGAGTGACGTCCACTCCTGCGAGAAGCCAAGCGGAGATAAATTCTGTCCAATTTCTTATCATCTTTTCCAAGTCATCAATAAATTGGGAGATGACATGGGATTTTGGAAGCCTTACTACGTGAACCACACATCAACAAAGAAGGAAAGTCTGAAGAAACGCACAGGATTTGAAGTGATATGCAACGAGATTTCCCCACATTTTTTCAGAAGCTACACAAACAAACATCAATTCGAAAGTTACGTAAGGGCAATGAGAGCCTGCAGCCGTATGGGAGCCCACTCTTTCCACCTAGTCCAACCCAAAGAGAACTGGGTTGTGGATAAAACCGTGTATTACAAGATGCTGGATAGTTACAAATCAAAATATTTTATGAATCTGCCCACAAAAGGAAAAACGGATTGGGCGATATTCCTGAATACCTACGCCTCAGTAAATGGACTCCTTTTGGCGAACCACGTGATGGAAAGTGTTCGCCTTGGCACAGCCCATAGGATATGCCAGCAGGGCTTGATACCCGAAACATTTGTGAGTATGGACATGCTCAAAGCAGCTTTGGAGAATGTGACACAATCGTTGAAGAAATGGGGATATGAATTAATCTACCCTGACCTGGTCCATGACTTGGAGGAATATTATAAATTGCCAATAG
>JAHZMX010004209.1:0-11842 GCA_027743895.1 Seira musarum
CAATTTTCTTCAAACGCATATTTTCATCATGTTTGAAACTATATTGTTTTGCATAACAGAATTTGGCCTTCATATTTTGCTACGCCTCAACTCGACTAACGTTGATTTATTTTCTGAATTTCCTAACAGTGACTTTGGGTTTACTTTCACAGATACCTGCACAATTCAAAATTTTGATTCTAACTTGATTCATTAATTTGGTAGGACGTAGAAAACTCAAGTATTTCGGCTTCAGCTTACCTTCATTATTTTTGCATTAAATGTTTTTAATCTCGTGAAAATTCCGCCTCTTCTATTTTGTGAACCACTCCAAATTTTGAATGTTTAGAGATTCAATCCAATCATTATTATTAGAGTCGCGAGTTATTCCACCACATTGTATGTCTGCGGGTTTATGGCATCGTGTCTCTCACAAATGAACTCTTGTTTTTACCTGTCGCATTTTCCCCAAAAATTTCATCATCCGTGTCACGTTGCACAATAAATATAATAAAATACATATTCAGCTAGAGTACTTATCTCCATACATACTTCATTTTTTCTGCGAATTCGACTCCATTCCTCCAAAAAAGAATTAACGAGATGAGAATGGGAAAGGTTGAAAGGTTTTTTTTCCAAGTTTCGTCTTTCATTTTTCACTCCGAGAATACTAACATTTTTCTTTCAAACTCACGCATTCATCCCTCTTTACTCTAAAGGATGAGATGAAGATCGAGGACGGTGCTATGCTAGAACTGCTTCTGCGTTGTGGTTGAAGATCATTCACTTGATTGTGAGTTCCGTAATGTTGCCTAAAAACAGAATGTCTCCACTTTTGGAAAATCTACAATTTTCATTTTAAAGCGGATCCACCTCTGCATATTCACTCATCATCATCATCATTTTGAAGTAGATATTTTAAAAAAATATATCATAATCATTTTAGTATTTCAATCTTCTTTCGACAATGAGTGCGACTGACTGACTCGACTGCCTTCACTCACTTAGTATAATTTCCTTTTTATGTCAATTTCATCGAAAGCCAAAAGCTTCTTTTTTTTATATTTTTGTGGAAATCCATACGATTATGCTGTGCACGGATCAAAAAATATTTTTCGTTTGTATACAAAGAACCCACTTGACGATGTCAAGTACACAACTTAAGTCTGTCAGAATTTTTTACGTTTCAATGTGCATACAATACATTAGATGAAATTCCTATTCGCATCATATCATATCACATCACGAAATATTTTTTTTAGTTTATTTGGAATACCATATTACATACTTCACACAAATGCTCACTTACCTGTGAATCCTTCCCTGTCGCTTTCTTACTTGATCCTTTCCGTCCAAAAATCTCCGTGTTCAACAACATCACTATCCCACACAGCATACTGAACATCATTAACGGTATTGAAACACAGAAGATTTGGATGTTTTTTCCTTATTCTACTCATCGTCAGTTTGTTAAATCTTCCCAAAATCACTCATTCATTTCCCATGAAAGCAAGACTACATTTGTCAGATAAAAAGCTGTGTACCGGGGATGATGACGAAACTCAATTATTTTTCAGCTGAGGTAATTATAAAAAAATCCTGGATACTTTCTTCTGACGCACTTACTTACTTACTACTTGCTTTCCTCTCAACTTCCAAATGGTTTTAGTAGTGAGTTGTGTAGTGGAGTGAATGATGATACCATATTATACCCCTTAAGCTGAAGCCTTTAAAGAGCTTCATCTCATCTCATCCTCATCATTCCACTACCTATGTAGGTACTTACTATCTACTCCAAAAAAGATTCATAATGAGCATGGTGGTATTTTGAGTAAACCATCCAAAATAATGTGAGAGCATCATCATATCAACGAACATCACATCACATCGCATTATTTTCCCTCGTGGTTTCTAGTATTCCTAAACAGACTGTGAAATATCAAATTTTTTGTTGCCAACTTTTCAGTTTTAATCATCATTTCTACCTACGTCATAAGTAAGTAATAAGTAACATTATCTAACTGCTTTAGATAGATAACCCTCCATGGACTAACATGATATTCTCATTTCACCTTAGTTGAGTTAGTTTTTAACGATTTGGAGAGACTAAAGTTTTCAAAAAAAACTGAAGCGGGGAAACATGATGCTGATGAGTGTATTAAGAGAGTATGGAATATGGAAAAATAATATGGTGTGCAGTATTTTATGAAAAAAAATTGGCTCCAGCTGCTAACTTTTTTATTCGATTTGCCAGTTAACTTCATCTTCCATGCACTTCAAAACGTCCATATGTCCCCTTTTTCTAAGCCTACTTTTTTCTAAAAAAATATGAAAAGAGAGAGAGAGAAAAGAGACATTCTACTTTCCGGGTAACTAATGCTGCTCTCCAGTTCCCTTTTCCTCATTTCTGATCCTCTTCTTTCCACTACACACACCAGTCACCAGTCTTCATTTTACCTCTCTACCTATCTAGATCATTTTTATTCTGAGAGAGGGAGAAAAAAAGTCCACAAGAGTGGGGTTAGGTTTTGTAAAGCTCCAAACTGTAAGTACTTTTTTCCCAGGACTTGACTAGGACCATCTTTCTCCTTCTGGAAATAAAATGAATGTGTGCCCAGGCCAAGCTATGCTCAGTACTTATCCGTGATTTTATTATGTACAATAACATAGCTGTAAAAATGATTATACATACTTAAGTTTTATTTTTGTGTTTATGGCACATCTAAAACTACCAGTATTTCTAAAGCTTCCTCACATCCACTCCCTTCTTCTCGGTGGAATAGTAGAGGAGAGAAAGCAGCAGTTCAAGTGCCACTTTTCCCCATTAATGAAACCCTGAATTAAGGAATGAGAAACGATTAATCAAAAAGTCCAGCAAACCATACTCTCCATTTCGTAGTATTGTAAGAATATATATAATTTTTTGCTTTAACCAAAAAAATAGACTAAAATGTGGAAAGAAAAATATCACTAAATTTTTATATATGGTTGTTCTTCTTATTGGCTGTATTTGTATGTCTACTTCGACTAATTTTTTTCCGAGAAAAAATGGTTAGAGAAGTGGATGGGGGCAAGAGAGATCTATCGTTTTGTGGGCAGAGCATGTCAACTCTCGTTATCATCATTTTCAGTGGCACCTATGTGCCACGGCAATGGCGTTGCGTTGCGTTCGTTCGTTCCTTCTCTCTCCAAATCTATTGAGCGTCAAATGAATGTGGTAAGGGAAGCAGAACTTATTGCTTCGATTTCTTTTTACAATGGTCTCGATACCGTAGATGGAAAAAAATAAATTCGAAGAATAGGGCCTAATCTAGAAAAAATCGAAAGTTATGTGAATCGACCATGAGGGTAGGTGAAAGCAAGGGAGACGACGAGAAAGAAGGTGAGAACATTGTAAGATTTCCTTTTTTCCTTGTAGCGCCAATAAAAGAAAATGAAAGTCTAATGAATTGGAGCTTGTATTCATTAATGGTCCGCGACTCCTCCTGGAATAGAAAGTGTTCAGAGAAAAAAAAAGGATAGAATACTTTTCTCCTGATCAATGCCATATAGCTAATAGATTTTTTTGGAAGATTGAAATACCTACGTGGATAGACTGTATTAGCCCTTATTGAGGCGTAAACAGCCATAAATAGAAAAGGCACTACAAATATGAAGAAATGTATTTTTTGTATCACGAAGAAAATCTTAGATGTAGAAATAAAAATGTCTTCTTTTGTTCCTCTTTTTCTAATGAAAACCCATTAATTTAACGTGACGCAATGACGCTCATACCTGATTTTCCTTGTTGTAAAAGGAGTAAAAAGGATCACGCTGAAAGAGTTTTAATGAAAAGAAGAAAAGTTCCCACTAGTTTTTTACCATTCGTTGCTGCCTTGTCGAATTGGATATGATCATGGTCATAATCACATTCCTACCAGAAATATAAATGGCTGAGATTTTCCAGTTATTTTTTTGGCCAGTTATTTTTTTGTAATAAAATTTGAGCCGAGTCACATCAATAAAATGAGTAAGGGTTGGTTGGTTGGTAGGCTCATCTCATTTTTTTTTTGAGAGATGTGTGCTCACGACAACTTGCCAAAGTATGGAGATATTCATAATTCAAGAACTCGGTGCGATCTACCATCATTTCCCCTTGGATTGATGAAAACTTCCAAAATGCTATAATACCGAAAAGGAAGGAGATGAAAAAAGGCTTACGACAACTCATGCTCAAAACTTAGGTTGCTTCCATCTTTCTTCTCAGTCAGCTCAAGTACAGTTCAGTGGAGGTAAATACGATAAAAATAACGACATTCATTTAAATTTTCCAAGTTTGCAAAACTTTTTTAAAAGAATACGTTTAAGAAAATCTCTCGCTTTTACAATATGTGGAGTTTGTCCTCGTAAGTAAGGTCGGCCCATGGGCGCACTTTCTCTCCTCACATTTTTTTCCATTATACCTGTTTTTTCCTTAAAGTTTCTGCGTCCAACAATCAATAATCTTTCGACGAAGGACCTGTACCAAAAAAGTTGTTGGAAAAAGTGTTTGTTGGATAAACTTTCGCTCATACTAACTGTAAAAGAGCTAAAGGTGAATAGGGACAAAAAAATGTGCGCACCTCGAAGAAGGGTGTGATACAATGTAAATTCCAATTAGCCAAGTTGGGCTTAAGCTAGGTTTCGTCTTTACAATAAGTTTCAAATACTTTTAAAAGGATTGAATTTATTTTTTACTCTGGTTTGGTTTGACGAAACAAGTTTAATTCGAGGTATTGAGTTTCGTCAGCAAACCGTTTTAATTTGGATTAGTTTGAAAAGAGAAATTAGCAAAATCATGGAAGCATCGTAAATGTTTCGGCATTCGAATAAGCTTTATGCATTCCCCTTTGCAAATCAATTTCAGGGGGCATGCTATTTTCCAAAGTGTTTTGTTCTAAGTTTGTATGCCGGAATAATTACTATATTCAAGAGAATTAATTGGAAAATTTACCTTGAAGTTATCATTACCTCCACTCAAATGCATGAGGAAAGGAAGTCAAAGGAAAGATTTCGAAATTTAGTATAGGCATATATAGGTTTATAAGAATCTAATCCGAGCAAGTGATTCACGATCCATAATTTATCCATGAACTCTTGAGGGAGGAGAGCGCGTGGGGCATCTTGTCTACCTAAGCTACTTACACAAGCTTAAGCATAGGTACACACAGAAACTTACAGCACCTCGATTTCACTCTTTTTTTACGAAACGAATCTTCTGTGATGATTGCGAAATATTCTTAGAAGAATATGAAGAAACACTAAAAAGGTCGCTTTTTTCATCGTGCTTTTGGATGGAAAATCCCTTTACATGGGTAGTGGCAGACACTGAAGCAAAAAAGGATTAGGTTGGATTTGAAAATCATAATAGTCGACAGGCAACACCATTATCAAAGTGGCGCCATTTTTTGCTCTCCCACATTCCTCTTCTATTCATTAAAGCTAATGAGTATTGTAACTTTTATTGTTACAATTTTGTTGGAAAATTATTTTGACATGCATGGTAAAGTAGGATTGTAAGAAAAGAACTGTGCAGTGGCAGTGACAACACAATTATATTTCAAGTAGTAAGTATGTATGATAATCCTACCCACTTTTTTAAAAGCCCTGCCTCCCTAAAAGTCTGGTTATTTGCATGGAACCAAAGACATTTTAACAATCTTTTCCACCGAAACTTTAGACAGATTTTGGTTGCAGTTATGCTGCTGCCTTTTCACTTTTGTTACAAAGTAAGCCAAGCCAAGCCAGGTTACTCGTTTGCACAACAATATTATTTATTTAATGCTCCGAGTCATGAATAACTCACAAAAAATTGTTGTTCGCGTCCGTCAACAACATTCTTTACGATGTCAAACACATATTTTGCATAACATCTAGAATACCTATAGAACTTGTGTGCTCTCAGAATTTCAAAAGAACGGGAGAGTCTAAAGATTTTTTTTGCAATCTTTTGTGCTCATTCCTGATTCTTGTGATGATGGAAAGTTTGATGATCTTTGGTCTTGCATGTTTTTACCCTCCCACAAATTAAGAAATATGATTAAGATATTCAGTTTTTTTGTCAAATATTTTGACTTTACAATAGTTAGATATGTTAACAGAATCTCATGATATGACATGCACTATTGTACAATCTTAATCTGTGCAAGTGCAAAAATTTGTAAATTACATAAATATACGCAATGCGCTCGTGCATACCAACTTCGATTACCCTTCAATTTGAAACTGCGTTGCAGTTAAACCTGTTTTTACCTTCTTCCAATAGAAAAGCGTGTTCTGCTGTTGGTATAATGCAATAGTCCTCATGCCTGAGCGGAATATTAAATGAGGACTTTGTGGGGATTTTATTGTACCACAAGAGAGAAGATGGATTATGACATGTGCCAATATATTCCTTTTAATCGCATGAAAATTCCAAGAACCATTTCAGATTTGTACAGAATAGTTTTGACAACTGACTTTTTGTAAGGTTGATGGGGCACGTGCATATTAATAATTTACAAAGCAAAAAAGCCAATGTTATATGCTTCCCTATTGTTCAGACCAAAAATTAGCATTCATTGGATGATGATGGTGCTGATTATTGCGTTGTCTGATACCTTCCCTCACAGTTCCCCTTTGATAATTGAATCATCAAAATGAACGGAACCATCATCAATACCCAGTTTATTCTGGAGTGAGTGGGAGAATAGTATTTTGTTGCTTAAAAACTGAGCAAATCTGGATATAAAATTTAAACAGGTCATATACTCGTAGACCATAATAAAAAAAAACAAAGAACGAAAGTGTGGTGGCATGGCGTAAGTAGTATGGCTAGGCTACATCACCACTTTCTCTGCTACTGAATTGATGATTATGCAGTGACCTGAATCTGTCTCAAGTGGCAGCTTAGTCAAGACCGTGGATTTCACATGAGCGCATTAGCTTCTCTCTCCTTCTCCCCCGTTTCAGTTTCACACTTGAGATTTCATCATTATCATTAGTAAAAAAGAATCCTTGAGTTTTTTTCTGTGAAGTTTTCTTCATGAGTGGCTCGCGTGCCTTCAGGTTTAGTGAATTTTTCTTTAGTTGAGATTTTCAGTGAAAAATTCCTTTTCTTCTCTCCAGAGAAATTTTCTTTTTCTCCATTAATCAAAATGACGGAAAAGTTACTAGTTGTTGGCCCATGGATGTATCGCCTATTTATCTGGCCAGCTCTGGATCCATTGACTGGTCTCACATCTTCACATGAAGACGAGCACAAACAGCAGCAATGGATTTGCTGAAGAAATCGACCCGAAACCCCAGAGTTATGGGCATAATAGTAGTTGCATATCGGGAAAATGCAGTTCATCGAACACTTCCACAACTATCACTGAAGTCATGTCACGTCCTTGGAAATTTGGTGAGATTCCCATGATGGAATTTCGGTGAATTAATGATTCTCAAATGATTAATTTTATTTTGTGTCAAGTCAAAGCCCATAGAGCCGCTTGCTTCGCTATTTCTTCTTTTGTGGAAGGAATTTTTCCATTTTCTATCAAACTTATAAAGTTTCATATAAAAGAGGCATTACTCTATTTCAACTTTGTACGTGGCGAGTTACGTACGTACGTGGGTTTATTCTCAGAAAGGGATTTACTTTGTCGTAGTCGTAAGCAAAAAAAAAATTCCAAGTAATCTTTCGTTTGAACTCGATCTATCTATCTTTTGTGCTTCTTGAAACAAAGGTTGTTTGTTCACTCGTTCCACGACTACATCTACGCTACCCATTGCGTTTGAATTAGAAAGCATCAACTGGATTTGTTTATGATTATTGCTGTTGACAAAATGGAAGCCTAGGCCGGGGAAAAGGAGGAGGCTGAGCTGTAGCAGCCCTTTCATGTTATCTACATCGAATGCTAACATAAAGACAGAGAGTGAGCCTCATAAATATTATATTTTTTTGGACGAAGCAAGCCCTTATATTCAATATTATTACCTATTACATTTTACGACAGAGGAGATACCTAGATAGATAGATAGATGCGTCGGCAAAGAATTTTCTTTAGAGTCAATAAAAACTCCTGAGGAAATAACTTACTCTACATTCATTTTTGCCTTGAAGTTAGAGTAGCTGCTTCTACTTACTCCAAAAAGATGCCTACTTTTTTTTGAGGAGCATGGCAAAGCACCATCATCAATTCCGCAAATATATGGGATTTTAACTGAAGCAGAAGGAGAGTAATTTTGTTTCAGTTAAGTTCCTCTTTCTCGCTGTTTCCCTTTTTTCACGAAGAAGAATTCTGCAAGAAAGCAATAGATAAAACATACTATCACACAAATTTTCTCTTGAAGAATCCATCCAAAAAAATAAAGACGGAGCTGGAAAGCTATATGCAATGTGGAAAAGCACATAACTACTTCAGGAGAAGACTACTTTCCTTCCCTCCGGGTATATCTTCTTTCTCTTCTACTGTTTCCTAAGCCGTCGTGCTCCATACCATCCTCTCCTGTTTTTCTATCTTCTGTTAGGTTCGTGATGGATTTACTAATGCCACTGGAGTGAGTACAGTAACAGTAGTCGTGGGGTCTGTATATTTTAGAGAAAATAAAAAGCCTTCAATTTTGTTTTGGATGGCAATGCCTCTAGTGCAGTTCTAAAGTAATAATAATATGTTTTGAGACAAATGTGCTTTTCTTATATAGTCATACGCATACACATGCATGATCTATTACACACTCTGAATGTGGATGTGTTGGTCTTTTGTTACATCTATGATGAAAGAATGGAATGGAGGGATGAGAAAGTCATGGTGTAGTAATATTTTTTCATTCAGGAATTGAAATTCATTACCGTGCGCAGACTATGATTTAATTTTCTTTTTTATTAGCACGAAGTAGGCTATTATGGGAAAAGTGGATTGCATTCCAAAAACATTGCCCATTCTCACTCACAACCTGCAAACTTTTTTTTAGATACTTTTATTCAATTTGTGAAGCAAAGCACAAACAAGATTTGCAAAATATTTGCCATAAATTTTGCACATAGCCCTAGAGCCATACTATGAACTGATGGAAATCGAGGGTCATTGAGTAAATAATTAATTAAATGTGGAATTCCTCTTTTTCCCTTTCAGGTGCAACAATGAACGAGTCAGCGAAAGAAATGGATCATCATGACATATCAGAGTCAGAATGGATTCTTCTGGAAACACTGGATTGTCGGAAGAACCGTCCCTTGCACACAGGTCCATTCTTGACGGTACAGAGACGCCGTAGGCGGAGAAAATATGTGAGGACATACCTCTTCAAAGATCCAACGTTGGTTGATGATCTCTCCACATACCAAACTAATTTCGTCCTCGACAGAATAAATAATTGGGCATTTAACGCTTTTACACTCGATAATGTGACGGGAGGTAAGTATAAATATTTCAATGTTTAAATTAGTCTAGTCGGAAGTTAGAAAGAAATGTTATCAAACAAAATAAAATCTGTGAATAAGCGAGCAGAGATGTTTGATAGAGTTGTACATGTCAAAACAGAAGAATTTTTTTACTCTTCTGTTGGCAACAATCTCAACTTTATCTTAAAGTCGGGAAAATAAAGCGAGAAAAGAGCCATGTAAAATGTAATAGGGCTTTTATGATTGATTGCACCAACTGCACACTGACTCTTTGGAAGAAGGCTGTTTGGTGAACCATTGAGAACGTTTCCACTTTAAAGATTTATGCGATGGCTTACACGCTGTCTGTGGAGTGATGGCGAAAGAGAGAGAGAACCACTACTGCTAATTCAACGCAGTAAAGCAGATAAATTTCGTGCAATCGCAGTCAAACAAACGAAACGAAGGAAGGATTTAGTCACACGTTCCAAAAAAAAACTCCCTTTCGCACACACACGTTTACTCAGTCGAATCCTTAAAAAAAGTACAGTTAGGCAAGAAAGAGCAAGAAGACATTTTCTTTTTCTCGCTCTCTATCAATTGAGAAACAAGCGGGGTCGCTCAAGGAAGGCGTTAAATTAGCTTCTTTTTCTTTTGTGCTTGCAGCTCTATCTGCTTTTTTTTGCAAAGTTAAAACTAAAATTATATACTTATCTACATACATACATTCATTCTTCTGCTCGCTTTCCACTTGGAATTGGGATTGGAATGCGAAGATAAAAGTTGTGAAAACTGAAATTCGAGGAAAAACAACGCGTCCATCCAAACTAGGGTACGGAGATAGATAGACCTCTGGTACGAGAGAAGAACTTGACAGGAAAAAAAGCATAACGCTTGAAGAGTTGTAAAACAATTCCTTTCACGAGTTTTTTTTTTTGTTTAAAAAATGGACCACATGTAAGCATTGTAGTATAACTAGTTCCGGTATATATAAATAGAAGTCACCATAGCCATTACTATTACCATCATGATCATCATCGCATAGTCCCTTCCCTACCAGCTTTGGGGAAAGCATGAGGGAAAAAGACGTACGCTTGTTTTAGATTTTTTTGGTCATTTCACAAAAGTTGACAAGCCTTGAAAACCCAAGTCAGTCAAGTCAGGCCAGGCCAACTAGTCATGCAAACGAATGCGATTGTTAAGGAGTTGACTTACCCCAAAAAAAGTTTTTCCACAGTCTTGTCACTTTTACATAACACTTGTTCTCCAACAAAAAAAAATGCATGGATAGATGAGTGAAATGGAACGATGGCATGTTGCTGTTGCTGTAAAGTGGGTGACTTATTTGGAAACTTGGTTTCCTAACCCAACACCAGACCGACTGGTTAGAAGAGGGAAAAAAGGATCCAAGTGCATCGTATATTACGACTGAATAACTTTTGGGGATAGAGGGGAGATCTCTGATTATGAAATTCTATGGGCATTTCATGCCTTACAAAGAGATTTGCATTTGGAACGAAATGGATTTAGAAAATGCCAGGGTTAACTATGCAAATGCCAAAGTACGAGTCAAATGCTTGTCCTGGCTGAAGTAAATGACATGTCAACTTCAAAGGACGTCATGGAGTAAGGGGATATATAATCTTAAAGAAAACCCAAGAATACTCAAGTGGTTCGTCTTCGACATGAACAAATTGCATGAATCCAGATGAGGGAAATTGGATAGGGTTAACGAGGACGCTGTATATTATTATTTGGACACTACTAGCTGTTTTACGAGTAATGCAGAATTTTCTAAAAACAATTTTCTAATTAGCCTACTTCATTGGCAGTAGGTAAAGTGAGTAAGGGAAGAACAAATTCTGTGAAATCTGAGACGAGTAAACGAGAAGTAGTCGGCATTCCAAGAAGCAAAAGATAATGATTATGATGATCATGCCTCATCCTTTCTCACTAATTTTAATTACATTATCATGTGTCCACATAAATATTTATGAGCGATGATGAGCCAGGGAATGCGGAGATAAAATTCAAGTAAGGTAAAATGGTTGACCAATGAAAAACCACTGTTGTTAAAACTGATACCAGGAAATTCCGCAATGTTTGTTTGTCTGGAATTAATTTATGAATTTGAAATTTGAGCATGACACCATTTACATTATTACATGAAAACAGATAATAATTTAACCATAATTTTTTTTTAATTCACAGGCCGTCCACTTCCAAACTTATGTGTTCATCTCTTCAAAAGTTATGGACTAATAGAGCACTTCAATTTGGACCCGGTTATCGTATGGAAGCTATTTTGTAAGTTCTCCTTAAGGTTCCGTATTCGTAGTTACAAACGCGACTTGGAAACAAAAATTATTATAATTTTATGTGATTTTCCCCGAACTGTAATTCCAGCTACACTTATAGCTAACGCCATAAGAAACAGTAGAATCAATCAAAATACTAATGCTTGTTTTTCTATCTGCGTCTTGATTTACTTTAGACTTG
>JAHZMX010004210.1:0-14826 GCA_027743895.1 Seira musarum
AGGAGCGTAAAATAGGAGTTAGTAATTGTCATCGTCATCCTAGCATTGACGTAGCAGAAGTCAATATGCACAGTCACGCATTTTCAATAGGGTTATTTACATTAAATTAAATTGTATTCTTTTCCAGCCATTAGAAAAAGAATGAGGAAAAAATGCACTTCTTTATTTTTTATTTTTTCCTTTTCTGACTGCTTCTGCAGTCTTGTAAATGTTATGCAAATGAACGAAAATGGACTAAAAATGCAGCTTGTCCCCAAGCCTCACCACAATGTATATATTTAGAAAATAAATTATACATAAATTTTTACGTACGAATTCCCAGTTTGGGGAGAAATGATGCATTTTTCATTCTCGTTCCATATTTATTCACTTTTCCCTTAAATCAAACCAATTAATGTTATATATGGTTTGAAAATAACATAGATTTGCATCTTCCCAACAACGGTCTACCTGTATGTGAAATGATTAGGCTGGTTTATTCCTGTCCGCTTAACCTAATTGTGTCGTCGTAATTCAACCATTACAGCAACGTCATCATCACAATTACCAAATAGAGTGCGTTTTTGTTGTCATATTTGTGTCACGGAGTCATAATCATTTGTTGTCGTAGTAATCTTTAACTGGTTGAAACGCACTGGATGATATTATGCACTGGTCTGTTTGTTTTTCAATGCTCCAGTTTTCTTATCTCAAACTGGTGCGGATTCTTGACCGCATAAAAAAAACAAAAATATATCATGTCAAAATCTGAAGCGTCCGGTTAGGTCTTATCGCATTGCGAGTAGTTATTGAGATGCCAATGGGATGTAAGCAAGTAGTTTAAAATTACTTTGACTCACAACTAGTCCGACTAAAAAGATGAATATTTTAAAGAAATTTTATATCTTGGGGCTAATTACAAGTTATGTCTCACTTAATTTGTCCTTTGCTACCTTAGGCATTAAAGAGGCTATAGTTAGCCAGAATTTTACAGACCACGAGTATGATTGTGCCGCCCTTAGGTTACAGATTTGTGACGTATCAGGAAATTTGTGTGAAGAGAAAACAAATGCCAACGTAACGTGGAAAGAGAGTGAAATGTTGCCTTCTAAAACAGTTTTGAACGGTGTAAATGTGTCTCAAGTGCTTAATGTAACTTCCGACAAGTCGTGCTACTTGACATTATGTGATGACAAGTACCGAATGGGTTATTGTGCCCAGTTTCCTCCTGCAGTGGATGTAGCGGGTGACACGTTTAAGGTAAAATCCCGGCAGTGCTAATTATTACACCATCACTATCAAATCGACAAAATCAAAACTCCACTCAAAGTTGTGTCAAATTGTTGTTTTTAGAATATTCTGCAACCTGGAGACCTTAATGCTCATTGTAGCTGCACAAATGTCTGTTGAAATAATTATTTGAGGGCTTTTTGTAACGTGTTCCAAAGAGAAATTGTGTTGCCTAATCATTTCTTGGAACAAGTTTTTAAAACGCTATTCAAATTGATCTATCCTCAAAATTTATTAGATTCAGGCTTGGGCAATCCGTAATCAATTAGTAATTAAAATTTGATTAACGGTTTTAATGAAATTACTTGCATTATTTTGCAAATAATGAAAAAACCGGGAATTTAAAAAAAATCATTAAGCACAAACGCAAACATTTATGCTTTCAATATTTAAAAAAAAATATATATCCGGTCTAGACCTTGCAAAAGATCAAAAGTCAAGTCAAACCTGTGCCAAAATTCAAGCATAATTATACTTTACCCGAAAGATACTAATTACTTATGTAGCGTTAATAAGTATTAACCCACAGTAATAATAAAATGCTAGTTAACCGATTGCCCAAGCTTGATTTAATATTCAAATTGAATTCGGGGTTGATTATTTCCCTGGTAAATTTAGAACACAATTGATAAGGGCACACCATATAGCGATGATCGATTTGACAAAAACTATTTTGGCATTGTTTATATGCCGTACGACGTAATATACCAGGAGCAAATAGATCAAAATGGGACAACCACTAAACCACCAGTTAACAACTATTCGAAAACCATTACAATGGAATTGAAGCAAATTGCACAAAAATTCATCAACATAGCTACTTATGGTATGTGGGGCATGAAAACTGTTTGTGAAAAAACTGCAAACTTTCCTGCAATTGCTTCATTTAAGAAGGTTTTTTATTTCGATTTCTACAGGTAATTTCTCAAACTCGAATAAAGACGATAGAGCTAAAGAAGTTCCACAACTTAGTGCAAGGATAAATCAAGATCTAAACCGTCTTGGTCTGCGTGTCGCAGTGGGAACAACACGTACGGTGAATAACAATGATGATGCCGTCCGGAAATCAGAGGATTTTTCGGATTTATTGGACTCTGCGAGAAATGCAAATGAAATTTACAACGGGACAGTTTGGGGGTTAATCATTGAAAGCGGGAATTTAACTACGTCACAATCAGTTACTGCCTCCATCGATTTGGAAGTAATTTCATTGCTAAAATCAAAAATTGAAAACCAAAAGCTACACTTAAAAGTCGGAATGAGATCAACATGTGACGAAATTTTTGATAGGAGTGCATATTCAAATATTCCTTTTAAGGAATATCAGGGCATCTTGTATCAAATTGCTAACAACTATGACTTTCTAGTATGCAGAATGGACCCACTTTTTGACAAATTTTCAACTTCTACGACACCTGCATTGAATGCTTTGCGAGACAATATCATTTCTTTGAGAGACACTCTTAAACAAATCAATCCAAAATTGACTCTAATCGTAGAAACTGGAGTTCCAAGCGAAGGTTCTGTAGATGGGTTCAATTTTTCTGCAAAAACTTTGAAGAATCACTGGAGAGGCATGGCAAAGCTAGCGAAGGAAGAGAACATAATGTTTCATATGTTTGAAGCTATCGATCACCCTAATGAATCGTACGGTTGGTGGAGACGAGAAAGCAATTCTGAATCACTTGTTGAGAAAGTTAAAAATAGAAATTTTACGACAACATCAACGTACGTTGAAATTCTACCTTCCGATACGGACGCACCGACAATACCGGGCAAGAATGAGAGTGGCAACGTACTTAAAATTGTGATTTTCTCCTTTGTTGGACTTGGGGCAATAGGAGTCAGCCTGATGATTTATTTGTGGAGAAAATATCACATCAGAATGGTATGTATATCAACAAACCAGGGATGGGTATTACACCGAGTAAAATAGTTTACCCGAAAAATGGGTAAAAACGGGATTAAATGGGTAAAACCAATTTCACCCATTTAATCCCGTTTTTACCCACTTACTTATTAACGATTAAACCCATTTAAACCAGTTTAAACCCATTTTTGCCAGTTTTTGCCAATTCACTGATTTTTCTCCCTTTAACCCGTTTTTACCCATTAAAACACGTTTTTACCCATTTTTACCTTTCAACCCATTTTTACCCGGTTTTAGCTTGTTTTTACCCACCAGTTTAAACCCGTTTTAAAACTGAAAGATAGAAACCCATTTTTATCAGCTGGCCATCTCTGCGACAAACTCAGACTTATGTGTTCTTGCTTATGTCATTATTCTGCATTTCAGAGACAAGTAATCAGCGAAGCATATGTCAACCAATTTCAGTCTGGTGGCGATAATGGTTCGTCCGATAAAAATTATGCGATCGCATTACGAGTTCCTTACGACCCAACTTATGAACTACCAAAAGAATCGTTTCATATTGGTATTGCTATCACAATTACTATTGCTTGTTTTTTGCTATAAAAATTTTGAATTTGACGATTTCGATTACGTTTTCTAGAAAAAGGAGTCATCTTAGGGCGGGGACAGTATGGGGTCGTACATCCTGGAACAATCAGGATTGACTCAGAAGATATCACAGTAGCGTTCAAATGTACAACTTCAGAAAGCTCCGTGGTTGGAATTAAGGCAATCATGTCTGAAATCA
Organism: Seira musarum; assembly: GCA_027743895.1. NCBI lineage: Eukaryota > Metazoa > Arthropoda > Collembola > Entomobryomorpha > Entomobryidae > Seira > Seira musarum. Next base: position 3,930 of record JAHZMX010004210.1, read on the forward strand.
AAATCTTAAGCTACTTAGGAAAACATGAAAATTTAGTTTGTATTCTTGGAGCATACACAAAAAAATTACAGCGAGGCATAATCTACTTGGCTTTAGAATTTTGTCCATTAGGTTCAGCGGAAGATTTTCTCAGAAAAGCAAGATTTCAGATGAATGGATTAGTTGAAACTAATAACGCTAATCCACAAACCAGTGTGAATAACATTACATCATATGTAACACTTGAAGACAATGGCAACGTAACAACAGGAAATTCGGAACCTGTCGAACAAAATGAATCCATCAACATTTTGATTATGCTCATGTGGTCGGAACAAATTGCAAATGCTATGGCTTATGTGTCATCAATGAATGTAGTTCACGCGGATCTTTCCGCCAAGAATGTTTTGTTGGTGTCGATAAATCATGTTAAGGTGTCTGATTTTGGCTTGTCCAAAAAGATGTACGAAAGCTTGGGAGTGACTCACGACAAGGACACACCGCTACCGTGGCGATGGATGGCTCCAGAGTCACTAAAGCACCTGGAATTCTCATCGTAGAGTGATGTGTGGTCTTACGCTATAACGTTATGGGAAATATTTTCATTAGGGGAAGTTCCATTTCATAGTGTTTCGTATGATATGGAATTCTTAACCAGACTAATGGACGGAGAGAGGCTACCAATACCAAAATATGCCTCTTTGGAAATGTATTACCTGAACTATTTAAATGCTTTTTAAGGCGAACAATTTAGAGATTTAAACTTAATGCTGTTTTTTCAGATACGAGAAATTGAAAAGGTGTTGGACGTTGGAACCTTTTTTGCGACCGGGTTTTAACGAGCTTCAACAATTCTTCTTCGACCGGGTCCATGACATTACTTTTAATCAGCGACCATAAGAGGTGGAACTTCTAGTTACATATTTAGCCAAAAAATTGTGTATCAAAGAATGTGATTACAAAATGATTTGAATTCTGTTATGGTAGCTCGAGGATTTAATAAATTTTATTTCTTTCTGTATATTGTTTGCTAATTATTTGTTAATAATATATTAAATTAGCCTTTGGTGTAAAGTAACTGAAAAAATAGAAGAGGGTTCCGGAACACGATAATAATGAAACATGCAGCACACGACTACAATAAGCCTGAAAAGTATGTTGACCTTGGTTCTCCACCAAATATTTATTAAGCAAACCCGCTAGTACTTTGTTGCGTTGACCCACAGGTCCAAATCATGTGATCCTCCTCTGCGTATCCGAGACCTTACTTGTGATTGCACTGCACATGCCACAAACCTAATATCTTTAGGCTAAACTAGTAGCTCAATAACTTTAACAATTAGTGATAGTCGATAAATCAAATCACCCTATTAATGTAACAAATAATATTGTCCAATATCTAAAGATAGCCAATAGCTAGACAAAGACAAAATGACGAATTTTTCGTGCCTTATTCTATCCGAATCAAATTGAAACCATAGTCCTTCCCTCTAATAACATCATCATTTGTGATCTAGGAATGTATTCATATAGGACTTGGTTTCAACTTCAATTATTTTTACTATCTAGTAATAAGGCATAAATTACAGATGCTTTGAACGATTACATCAGACAAGACAATGGCTAAAATAGAGTTCACGTTTCTAAAGTCTCCAATGCTATATCCCAATTCAGGACAGGATCTCAACCTCTTCTTATCTTCCTTTTTGTGTAAAAATTTCTTCCAAGTCTCCATAAAAATCTTGCCCTTCCGATTTGGGGCATCAGCCAACCAAGCCAATAAGAATATTGTGAACCACACGCAAAATGCGATGACTGCACACGCCAGTAAAGTAAAAACTGGCATGTTTTTATACATTGTCAGCACAAAATACGAGCAAAGGCAAGCTAAGGAAGAACCTGTAAAAACAAAATTTTGCAAGTGCCATTTTGTGATGTTCGACGCAATGATTAGGAGAATTCGGATGATTTGAAATTTTTGATAGGTCTCCATAAATTTTGCTTGGGATGCTCGTGTTTTCAGAACTGAAACTCGTGTTGGATTGATACCATTGCAGAGTATTTGAATACCAGTACAACAAATGATGCATGTTAGAATTGTTGATAACATCCATCCGGCGCCAAACGTAACCAGAATTGTGTAATGAAGAGTGGCACAAATTTCTAACAAATAAGTTGCCCACTTTGATTGGATATTGATGGCAAGATATTCCTTCAAAATAACGTCCACAGGATCAATCGAGGTGATCATAGAAATCCCCGATACTAACGCTGGGTAACTGAGAAAGTAACAACTGAATAAACGGAGAAACACGTCTGATTTGGTTATTCTTCGGTCACCATTAAATGCCTCCTGACACGATATTAGTTTGCAGGATTCAGTTAGTAAAAACATAAACTCTTCCTTTGAAGCCACAATCATTTGGTAAGAAGTGATGCACGTTAAAATCAAGCAAAAGCCAATCAAGTTCAAAACTAAATGCTTATCTGATTTTGCATTGTCATTTCTGTTAGAGTTGAAAGTATTAGAAGTTAAGAGAAAGGTAATTCTGTGGAGTGCATAAAGCAAGTAGAATTTCATTAAGAAGATCATGGAACGTTTCACAGCTTTATAGAAGCGGCAGTAAAATTTTGGGTTATCTTTAAACTCACAGGTTTCAAGATCCACCTTGTAAGGGAACGGGATATATACCTGGAGGAAGTTGAACGTTTTTAATGCTGCTATAGTTAAATCCATTTTTCTTAGTTAGTAGGCACGATTTGCAGTTTAATGGAATATAATTCTGCTTGGAAATTTTTGTTCCTTGCTAATGTTATTTAAACTACCACACAGAGTTTGTTGTTTTTTTGATGTTCTTTGTGTTTAATGCGGTTCTTCAAAACTTTTATGTCCAATACATTCGTGAAAGCAATTCCAACTTAAACACATCCACTCGCTAAATTTTTTAATCGTTTAAATTTAAACAATTCCTTCACGCGTTCCAAGAATTCAATGTTCAATTTGTTAGCCTGAACAGAAATCAGTGGTCGAATATCGAATGGTTAACACATAATGGGTTAGGATGGCCATGTCCTTGTAAATTGGACTTACGAAATCGTCAATGTTTGCCTCTATTTATGCAGAAATTTTGGATTTAACTATACTAATCGTAATCGGTGGCTAAATATCATCAGCGGAGTATTGAGATCGATTGGTTGTCTGATCATACCTTTCGAACAAGATCAGAGATTGACACATGGATTTAAATAGCTTATTCAACCGTCATTAAAAACTGAATGAGTAAGAATAGTTTTCTTAATTTAAAAAATAACCGTTGATTTTTTTCAAATGGAACGTTTACCTTGTGATAGTACTTTCAAAAGCAAAAACTTTCAAAGTATTTTTCCATGAAACATTACTGGTGGTATCTCAGTCGCTTAATCATTTCGAACTCTTTTTATGCTTAAAACCTGTTTTGACTTACGCAGAATTGGTTGATTAAAGTCCAAAGAGACGTTTTTTGACAAAGCATGGAACTTGATTGACAATTTAAGGATGATTCTTTTGCCTCTAACCGTTTTTTCAGCTACGTGGTTATTGCTGTTTTAACCGCCTGATTTTTTTCTACCTCTCATATATGTATTCAATAAACTTCTAGTTTTTACATTTTGATTGTACTAGTTTCGTCACATTAAATCGGAATTAGGAATCTTTCGTAAGTTAAAACGCCGGGGTAATTTTGGATAATTTTTTCAATTCCTGTTTCTCATGATATAAAGCAGCAGAATGATTATGATTGCGCATGTAATTCATCGAATTGCTCAATTAGTGTGTAACATTACATACATCAATTTTTAATTTGATTTATGCGTTCCAAATAATTACTTTCCGATCGATTTCTCTCTAAAACGAATAAGTTGCATGGGTTTGAAGAAGTGATTTAAATACATATTCCTAATTACATCATTAAATAAATTGATTTTCTGGTGCCTCCAATGTAGATCATCAGTAAATAATTTATGAATATAGATCAATAGATATAGATAGGTATGTTAAGGTAGGGAACCTACTGTAAGAAAAACATTAAATCGATGATCGATTCCAATTTAGGTGTGACCTTTTTTCATAGTCAGTCCGTTCCATATATCTGTACGCAACCTTGGTAGTGATTGGGGTTAGACATATCTTATCATGTGGCTTTAAATCAATGTTTAAATTGATATTTGAATATCTTATTAGGAACTCGCCTTTGGAAAGACCTTATATGAATTCGATTTAGCTTCTTTAAGTTTATATAGGCTTTTCGATTGGAATTCTATTACCAAAATAGTTCTATGCTTTTATAACGCACCTTAAACACTAACCTAAACGAGTTTGCGTCATTCCAATCAAATTCGATTTTGCTTACAAATTATGTAGCATTAATTCACTAATCCTGTTGGAATAGATAATTTGATTATTTTTGTATTGATGCTTGGGCTATTACCACTATACACCATGGCAGGCTAACAAAATTCCCTTGTAGTAATATGATTTTCATTGGAAAAAACTTTAAATATTTGCTGACTTTTTATTCAGCGTATGAACTTATCAACGCGCACGAATAATCGCAAATTACACAAAAAAGTCTCAAACTAGAGCCATATTAAAAATTTTATTCATAGGCACTTCCACGCCTTCAATCTGTATATTTTATAAAGAGTTTTACTAGAAATCTTTAATTAGGAACGGCATATTTACAAAAACTTTGAATATTAAGAATTAAGATATACTTATGCATTATTCATTATAAACTACACGATTAGTGAAAGTACCTACAAAGGAAGTCTGATTTTGACTTCTTATTGTTTAAGAGATTTGGGTTGGTATGGTATTATGTACGTCGCAATGGCATCTGGATGAAGAATTTCTTACTTTTAATTCCGGGGAAATTGTATTTCAGTTCGTCTTATTCATCATCGCTTGTTCAATTCTCACTTTTAATAAAACGAGGGGTAAAATTCTAAGAAAATGTTGTCGTCTCACAATGATTTATCGCATTTATATATAGATAGATAAGGTGCTTGACAGGATTAAACGGACGAGCAAGTATTCTTAAATATGGCCAATACATAGGTGTTACACAGCTTTTGTTCATCAAATTCTGTTTCTTTGTCCATTTTGCTTTATTTTGATGTATACACTTGTTAAAAAAATCAATCATTACCCACAATCAGCAGAAATAATAATTCTTAGGTGTGACATGATTAAACGGACACAAAGAAATTGATCATGNTATTTAACCGAAAGTGACTAGGAGGTTTACCAAGTTATCCATTGTAATATTCAACCATTCGAAGAAGGCGCTTCTATTCATAGTGAAAAAGGGGTACGCTGTATGCAAGGATATTTCAGTGAAACTCAACGCGCTTTTATGCAAAATGCTTTTCCTCGTCGTAGCATTTAGCAAGCCTTCCCTGAATTCTTGAGATTTCGTACTAATCCTTTCAACCAAAAGAGCTTCCATGAAAAATATGAAAATTGCCGCAGGTACTGCAAACACAAACATAATTCCCAAAGGTGTAACTGACGGAACGAGAAGGGGGTTCTGAAATCGGATCAAAATGTAGCTTGAACAAACGACTACAATAAGCATAAAAAGTGTGTGGACCGCAATTCTTCGATTTCCGATGATCTTGTTCAGCAACACAGCCTGTATTTGCATTGACCTGTAGATCCAAATCATGTGATCTTCATCCACAAATCCGAGACCTTCTGTGCGGATCCGATATGAGCCATTTCGCCTCACCGGAAGTAGTCCAAGCCCAGCTTGTACTGGACACGCCACAGAGAACCATCCAATGAGCATTACTACTCCAACGCAACCAGTCAGAATGATTGTGATATATACACTTGCGATTACAAAGATTCCGTAGAAAATGAATGAAGCAAAAACGGCCGAGATGACTGGTTCTTTCGGGCCAATTTCAATTTCCAGTAATTCCATCAAAACCGCCCGCAATGGATCCCAGGGTTGAAATAAGGAGAAGGAGAACAAAGGTGGGAGTATAAGGGGAAAGTAACAAGCAATTTTGATGAATTTCCCTATGATTCGAATGATTCCCGCTGGGATACTTTCGTCGTATTCCTCGCTCTTTAATTTATCATCCAACGCCTGATCTAGAGCGAATGAGGCGTTGAGGAATACGACTACAACGTCTCTGTATTGCATGAGTACTGATCCGAAGGATTGTGAAAGGCAGACGCACAGCCAGAATAGAAATCCACTAATTATGCGTATCGAGCGGAGTTTTTGAGCTTCCATCGAGAAAACTTCCTCTTCCTCGGGGATGTCATCAATGTAAGTAATTTTATATACCATGGCTAAAATGCAAAGTTGCACTACATCCCCAAGAGGATGTGAGGCACGCCATGGGTAATAAAAGTAGCCCTTTGTTAGCATAAACTTGTTTTGCTTTTGTTCCCAGTACAGACCTGCACACAGCGCGTTTTTCGAGAAACGTCCTAACCTCAATTTTATGTCCTTTTTCATCTGATTTGTCAACATCTTAAATACAGTTTAAGAGACACTTTGCTCTTTTGACTAAAATTTACAATCTAACTTTTTCGGAGTCAAAAATTTTAAAATATCTTAGACTTAAGATACATTTTTAATGCTATTTTTCTTCTATTCTAAGCGAGATCCGTTATAGTATTAGTCTGCTTAATAAAAGTGATTAACGCTCGCTCGTTTCCAGTGCACCAGAATTGAATAGATTAACCTACCCACTCGAATGTTAGAATTGACCAGAGACATGTGATGGGCACGGTGGTTTTCCTTATATATAACTCCAACGCTTACTTAGTTAAACGATTTTTTAGCCTCAATTATGGAACACTAGGTAGGGAAAAAGTTAAGCGGGTGATCGACACAAGCCTGATATGAAGAAATGATGAATTTGATATTTATCGGCCTTATAAAACAAATTGATTAAGATATACCCCAAATTTGGTTCAAGGTACTTACAATTTTCTTTCATATCACTAAAATATCTCTATAATTTATTTTTTTGAACCGTACCTTGACAAAAAGATCCGGGTATATATCATTCCAATCAAATTAAATTTAGAGAAAGTTAAAGCTTCGATTATGACTTTTGATTGAAATTATACCGAATTTTCTTCTATCATCCAGATTACGTACATGAGGTACCTGTAAGAAAATTTTCGAACTTTGACCAAATGGTAAAGTGAACCATACAACCCGAAGAAAGCAAGAGCAGGTTTAAGAAAGGGTGTTTCCCATAAATGGAGTTTTGCTTGATTTCTCAACCAAATTATCACTATATATGTAAAATGAGGTACCTCGAAGAGTCTCGATGGAAGGAAATAAAATTCTGCCAGAGAACGTATAATACTATAGTAATTTTAATAAAAAAGATAAGTGGCACGATAGGCATATAAGAAATATTTAAAATCCAAGGTCAAGTAGGTAAAACTTCTCTTAAAAAGATGCTTGTAGGCTTTTCCCAAAAGGATTTTCTGCTAAATCGATTGTCGAAATATGGTAATTTGCCTACATTTGTTCGTACTACCTTAATTATTACACAATCCCTTCTTAACCCAAAACCTGAACCTAGTAAATCAACTCAATTAAATGATTCATCATGTCGTAATGAGTTTGAGGACTGTATGACATCGGTTGGTTTTATAAACTAAACCTTATAAATTTCAAATTGAAACAGAATATTTAATACATGTTCATGACATATCACAAAGGTTTTACGTTCACGTCACGTTTAACGTATGCAAATTTAGTGGATTTTTTGTTTTAATGAAAAAATCCTCTGCTCTTCGGGTATGTCGATATCGTTTATGATTTTAATGCATCACATTTAATGATAGAATTTTAATCGAATGTAACCAAGAGATTTACCAGATTATCCATTGCAATATTCAACCATTCGAGAAAAGCGCTTCGATTCACATTGAAAAATGGATATGCCGAGTGCAATGATATTTCAGTGAAACTCAATGCAGTCTTATACATGATGCTTTTCCTAGTCGTTGCGTTTAGCAAACCTTCCCTAAATTCTTGGGATTTCGTGCTAATCATTTCCAACAAATGAGCTTCCATAAAAAATATAAATATGAGCAACGGCAGGGCCAAGACAATCATTATTCCTATGGGAGTAACCGATGGTGTGAGTAGCGGATTCTGGAACCGGATCAACATGAAGCTTGTGCACACCATAGTAATCAGCAGGAAAAGTGTGTGAACAGCGACTCTTCGATTTCCCAGAATATGATTCATCAACCCAGCATGTAGTTGCATTGACCTGTAGATCCAAATCATTTGATCTTCTTCCATCATTCCTAGACCTTGAGTGGGGAGTCGATACGAGCCATTTCGCCTCACAGGAAGTGGTCCAAGCCCAGCCTGTACTGGACACGCCACAGAAAACCACCCAATTAGCATCACTACTCCAACACAACCGGTTAGGAGGAGTGTGATGTACACGCTTGCGATTGAAAAGATTCCGTAGAATATGAATGAAGCAAAAATAACTGAGATGACTGGTTCCTTTGGACCGAGTTCTATTTCCAGTAGTTCCATCATAACAGCTCGCAATGGATCCCAGGGAGTGAATAAGGAGATGGAGAACAAAGGAGGGAGAATAAGGGGAAAGTAGCAGATGACTCGAATGCATGTCCCAATTACCCGAATTATTCCTTCTGGGATGCTTCTGTCGTAATCCTCGTTCTCGGTTATCAGCCTTTCTTCCAAGACTTGATCCAGAGTAAGGGATGCATTGAAGAATATGTTAAGCACGTCTCTGTATTGCATCGTAACTGATGACAGAGACTGGGAAAGACAAACGCACAACCAGAAGAGGAACCCACTTATTATACGAATTGAACGAAATTTTTGATCTTCTAATGAGGAAATCATCTCCTCTTCGGGTATGTCATCATCGTTCATGACTTTAATTAGCATCGCTAATATACTGAGTTGGACTACATGACCAGCGTAATATGTGGAACGCCATGGATAGAAAAAGTAGCCCTTTGTGAGTATAAATTTGTCCTCCTTTGGCTCCCAGTAAAACCCCGCACAAAATGCGTATTTTGGGATGCGAGATATCCGCAATTTAATGTCTTTTTTCATCTGATTTGTGAGCATTTTGGTGCGATATACAAGTATTTATTTCCTAATTAATTTAAATTTATTTGCAACAAAAGCCTGGGTCACGTTTGTACGGAATGCTGATAAAGACTGTCTTGGGTGGCGATAGTCATCCCGCTCTTCACCAGAATTACGAAAAAAATCGATCACGGTGTTCCAAGTTATGCCCTTTAAGGTAGAATTGAATTGATGAAATCGTTCCTAAAGCTGGAACAGGTAATTCAATTGCTAAACGGATGATCGATTCTGACTGAACTTACTTACATTTTTCTACCCTGAAATATCCAAAAAATTATGTATATGAGGCATTAGTGATTGGTGATTGGATACTTGTTTTATAAAGTTCGTTTAAAAATATTTAATTTGATACTTATCTTTTCATAAGGAAATCGGCGACATTTAGTATTGTAAAAGGATCATCGAGTTAAGAAAAGTATATTTTTGAAGTACCTCAGAAAACGAATTTTGAGGACGGGTAAAGTGTGCCCATATACCCTTAAAATTACTTCGATTAAGTAAGGTCCGTAAGATTTTTTTTTATTTTTTAAATTTTTTTTGATTTTCCAAATATTGGATTATTGAAGTCTTACGCTTAGATAAAGGTACCTTTCAAAAGAATTTCAATCGACTTTTTACGAAAAACGATAAATTACATACATACATTGAATGAAGTTAGAGACGGCTTCAAAAGAAATTTCTCAAATACTTTTCAATGAATTTATAATTTATAAAAATTTTTAAACGGATCCTTGAATCTAGGGAGTATGATCATTTTTTGCCAGTTGTTAGCATATCAAGTGAGAATGACAATTTGATAAGTTCATATGACAAGTTAGATTCAATTATGTGGATGATTTCCTATTCCCAATAAGCTTTTTTGCTACTGACTCGCTGTAAATCACTGAAGGAGAAGAATATGTTTTATTACTGTATTAATGTTATATGGTTTGATTGACAATTAAAATGACAAAATACTTCGTATAAACTCCAAGTACCTACTAAACCTGAATTACTATGTATTTATGCGTCTTGGTCAAGTGCGCCGCGGTTTTCATTGGACAAAATGGCATATTTGAAAGTATATGTTTCTGTCGAGAAATTTTAGCAATGCCCTATCCTCGCCCATTGGATAGCGATTTAGTGAAATTTCACCATCAGAAATGGGCAATTACTTCACTATGGTCTAATTAAAGGCCTCCACTTTCAAGGTTTTTTTTTGCTGAAATACTTATGAAAACTCATTACCTAAATTATTTCATTGGAGATTATTACTTTGGATCGTTAATTACACGTTTTGGACATTTTTGAGAACTTTTTTTAAAAATATGAATCAAGAATTTCCTTGATTTTCGGAATCACGTATTAACATTGAGGTAAATGGGCAATATGTTTCGCAATGCGCCAATTTTATGGGTCATTGCTAAAATTTATCCATATACACTTTCAAATATACTCTTTCGTGATGTGACAACAATTTTTCTCTAATTCGCGGCGCATTTGACCAACACACGCATTGCAAATCTTATTTGACATATTCATGCAATTTATCTCTACTCAATTATAGATATAAATAAATTCTAAAAGAATGTAAAGAACCTATGAACGAGTGCCCTTTGCTGCGTAAAACTATAAGCTAAATAATAAGGTAAGGTGCACGAAAAAACAATGCAATTTAAATATGAAGGAGACTGGGATTCTTCCCAAGCTTTTTTACAACTTATATACATTAATAACAGCTTTACAATTTCGAAGTTGAACGGGTCTGGCATTCA
>JAHZMX010004211.1:0-10238 GCA_027743895.1 Seira musarum
AAACCGCCAAAACGAGCTGTTCCAACTCCGGGCACATTTCCTGGGATATTTTTGAAAATTAAAATCGAAACTTTTGGGTATCTATAAGTGGAAGGCCCGCTTTTTCTGCTGGGCATAAATACATGGTCATAAAGACAAACAGACGAGAACGCGGTGCGTTGCAAAATGGGTAAACTGAGAGAAATCGGGTTTGGTATAATGATGTTACAGACGTTTGTGATGTCGATCAAATGAAGAGGAGAAAAAGTCTTTATTTGAAAGGGAATTATGAAAAAATAATATTTTACAACTTCCTCATAAAACTTTTTCTTATTTTGTTATTTCCTTGATTCTGCTTCTGCTATAATATCCTTTCATTTTTTTTGGAAATGAGAGAGAGAGAGTTAGTCGTTCAGTCGATGTTAGCCATAGTGGTTGTTAATCAACAGTTCATGCAGTAAATCAATTTTCGAAATGTCCGTCTGCCTGTCTTCTATTTTTGTAACTGATGATGGAAGTTACTAATTTACAGAGCAAAAAAATTCTAAACGCGACTATAAGTTAAATACAAGCAACATAAGTCATTTGTCATCTGCAGAGACCGTTAGGTAAGTAATGTAAATACGTCGTGCGTTTGCTGTCCACTGAAGAAGTCTGGATTCCCAAAACAGCCTTGGTGAACATGTTTTTTTCTTTACCTCATATTAGCAGTAACGACGAACGGGAAAAGTTTAATTTTCAACATGTGTAAGCAGTTATTTGACCTAAACCGTCATGTCGATGTCACTACGCAAATTTTGCTAGGTTACCAGCTTTCAGTGCAAACCAGATCGTCAAGGTTTTCATTAGCTTGAATGCTGTATGAAACAATGGAAACTTGTTCCCAAGGTGTTTATATTCTCTATATTATAGTTTAAACGGTCATCCAAATCATCAATCACTTCTGATCAGTCATTTTACAATTAATTTGTTGATTGATCATCTCGCTATAGACTTGCAAAGATGTTTAACCGATTCATTGCTATTCATAAAACTACTTGCGTTTTTCTTAATTTCAATAATACTATTAATAACTACAATATTTCCAACGCATTTATATTCTCTGTCAGAGTATGAATCACATGCATTGCCATTGCTATTGGAAACAGCAAGTATAAAAAATTTGCATTTTCCTAATTTCCAGGATGAGTATTGAGTTAGGAAGGGATTTCTTTTTTTTAAACATTTCCAGCTACGTTCACACGTCTGCAGAACATTTCAGCAATCAGCTTAAGCTTTCTTGTATATTTCACAAGATCTAATAAAGGACAGAAACTGGAGCACGAACATGGCTTTAGATCTATCCATCCAAAAAAAAAGAAATTGATTCTCTGTCACTTCAGAAAAAAATTCATACAATTCGGGATGAAAAGTGAGAATTTCCTTTTCTGTCTATGAAGACATCCTTAATTTAATATTTCGTCTGATCGCTACAATGCAATTGCGACTCGACAGCTTCACAATCAGTTTGCATGCATTCATGTAAATGTAGTAAGGCTAGTGCAGTAAGTTGTAAAAGTTGTACTCGGGGGCAAGCCATTCCAAACTAGTGACTGTTTCGTCTTTTCGGTCCTCTCTACAAGTTTTGAATTTTGATAAATATTAATGGTGACTGCAGAAAAACACAGATGTACAGAAATGAAGGGTGGGTTTTAATAAAATGTTTATCTAGTACGAACTTTTCTTTAGTGAATTTAGCCGAGTCAAGTTTAAAGGAGATTACAGCTTATTTTTCGCTGTCCAGTTCCAACCCGTTCAACATCGTTATGCCAATTACAGCAAAGAAGCAATATTCGCTCCTAGACAGATTTCCTTGGACTTTTAGGCCGATTTATTCATTTCGCTTTGGTGTCGTTCCGATGGAGATCATTGAAATTTAAAAAAAATAAAGTGTATTCTCTCAACATTTTCTAAATTACGAAGGATCGAATGGCTTAACAAATCTGTTTAATGTCCGAAAATGAGAATCCTATTAAATCTATTCAGTGAGTTTGAAAGCCAATATAACAAGAAGTTGTATAGTACAGCGTCGGTTTGACTTTCTAACAGCGTTTGTGTTAATATCTGCGGTACGTTTTGTGTTAAATTACAGTTAGGAAAAAGGCAATGAGATTAATTCACACCAGGCAATAAAGTGTGCAATTCATTTCCTTCAAAAGCTTCTCTGGATCAAAAACATTTATATTTCATTCAGATGTGAAGCAAACTTTGCCACGGTAATTGATTGTTGTCCCATGATATGATAACCAGTCCAGGTAATGAGCTATAGTTACGGGCTATCAGTTTTAAATTCCCTCTTAAGCGTCTTTAAAGACTTCATTTTTCGTCATTATTCAATATATGTTCGTTTATTTATTTGTAGTTTGGAGCAAATTATGGCACAAAAGAGAGAAAAAAAAAGAAGTTAGTCGAGCCCAGCTTGAATACTTTGCACTTTTTATAGAAACCCAAAACCCATGTCTGTCAATTCCTCTATCGTTCAGGAGTTCCTCGAAATCATAAGACTTGGCCCAGATTTCATAAATTATGTATGCCATTATTAGCCTGCTGAAATATTCATAATGACCTACATCTCACATCACATCACAGAAGGAATACATCTTTGCTTCTCTAGTCTAAGATTTTCTTTCCAGAAAGTTAAACGAGCAATCATTATCATTGGATCTTCACTTTTCTTTTTTGTAAGAAAAGAAAAAAAATACAAGAATGAAAAATGAACCGAGAAGAAAAATGAGTTTTTCCTTTGACTCAAGCTTATTTAAAACTATTTTTCTTTTTCTCCTCAAGGGCTACCTACCAACTTGTCTGACGTGGTTGGTTACCTTTGAGCTGGCTTTATTGATTTCATTTTTATACTTTCACTTATTTTTTGTGTTCCGTTGTTTTCGGAGAAATTTCTGGAAAGGTTGTCCTAAAGCTTATCATTAGTTCTGTAGCTGTTATTTGCGAAACAAATAACAACTCATGCTTTATACCTTGCTCGACTTGTCTTAAGAATATGTTAAAACTTTTTTTTCTTGAAATTAAACTAGTGGCTCAAATCAAGTCATAACTTTTCAAATCCAGTTCGTTATTACTTTTCTGTTTTGATTTTTATTGCCCGAACCTGAAAATGCAAATAAATGTCTAGTTCCGTTTAGGAGAGAAAGTAATTTTATGAATTCGATTTATGGATTTCTCAGAGCCAATCAATATTCTACTCCTATTTTTAATATTGGAACGATATTCTGCAAACGATTTATCGAGCCGTGGCCGTGGGCCTTGCAGCAAATTTCTGCTTCTAATTTTTTGTGTGCCAAATATTAAAATCTGCACAGTTTCGCAATAATTGAAGAATCACAGATTCAAGGTTGCTGCAGCAATAAAGATATTCTTCTGTGGAGAAATATGGTCTGGACCAATGGAATATTTTTTGTTCTTGCATGTAATCATCTATTTTCCGCCCGATCATTTAGAATTTATTTAACTCAAATTATTGACTCGCCAAACATAGCTTTTACGCAATTGCAAGTGATATGGAACACTGAATTTTCATTTAACTTTGAATGGCACACCGCATGAATTTAAAGTGAATTGCCCTGGTTTCTCCAAAAGTTTCTCCAAATCGAGATAAATTTCTACCAATTCAATACCTAGTTGAAGGGCAAGTGATTCTTATATGACCCGCGCGTTGCAACTTTTAAGTTTTAGTAAAACCTTTCTTTAAAATTTTTGGTCATTGCATATTTATCTTATGATTTCTTTGCTGTATTCAAGACAAATTAAACAAAATAGAGTTACATAAAATCAAATCTTAATTAAGTTAATCCCAAAAGTTAAATTTAATTTCCGCTTTGTAACGGTAACTTTAAAATTTTCCAAAAGAATCTTATTTTGAATCCGGTTTTGAGAAGATTATTTGTGCTATGAATGATTTTGTTCAGGTTATGAGAGAACTAACAAGTAACTTATGTAACTCGAACGGAACAATACCTTCATGACATCCTACAGTTTCAGAAGCATATACAAAGTATTCATCTAGAGCAGTTAGGACGTTTTGCTCATCGTTATGCATGATAAATGTATATCCGAAGAAGCTGTGGATTAAGCGATACTAATTGTACGGAATTTTTACAAGGATCCTTACAAGGGAACCCACCGAAATGTCCTTGTAAATTATACACGAAAAATATTACCTATATTAGTTCTTATGCGGACGGGAGAGGTTTTCTAAACTACAATGAATATATATGAGTGTAAGTTTTAGTTAATTTCTGATAAAGCTATCAAATACAATGGAATAGGATTTCCTATGGTATCATGAAATTATGCAATATTCGTAACTACTATCTGTGATTTACAAATATTCCCCCGATGGTAGAAAATTTCCGAACAGATGTCTATCTACTACCATGGGCACGAAACGAACCACAGAAAAAATTATACAATAGTCCAGGAATTTCTGCTGTGAATTGACGACGGATTTGTTGCCAGCGTAAAAAACTGATCCAGATGATAATAATACAGGTATATTTTGTACGTGATCAGGCGATCTGGTTGGAAATATTATTCAGAAAATATTGTTTGCCATTAATGCTCAATGAATTTCATAGGGGCCCAAAGAAGTATGCTAATGGTTTCACTTCCCCGCAAGATCAGACATTGCTGACTTTACCCATATTACGGCTTTCCTGGCCAATTTATGTCACATTTTGAACATCGTTTTCCTTCAGCTTTCACATATCAGACAGAAACAAGCCGAAGTTAAAGCTTAAATATATGATTCCAGATTTCGAAATAGGAAGGGAAAATTCTCTACTTGATATTTTCGTTGAATAACGGAAGGATTGATTGTGAGTTGAGGAAAAAGGTTCGGGAAAATGAAGCTCTTTTGTGTTGTCAGAAGGGAAAGGTAATTCTTTTTTGCCCTTTTTAATTTTAACTCCTTCATAGGAATTATTTATCGAACTTGTTTGTAGTTTGTGCATCAAGCTTACCTTGACATTGACATATTGAACAACTTTCTCTGCTACAAAGTAGTTGGGACGGAGAAAAAAGAAATGATGGGAAGGCATAAGGGAGACGTAACTAAGTGTATACTGTTAGACATGGATCGCATAAGGAATTACTTTCAAGCTAGATACGGGTTGGGGCCAGGTAGCAACATAGCTAATATTTGGTCTTGTTCGCCAAATGGTAAAATTTCTCAAGGCCAGTTGTATTCTTGTTCTGTAGATGTATTGCTGTTACATTTTGGAATTCAAATTAATCCCTTGGAATCATGCCAACAGAATTGACCTGCATATTTGAAGAAAAGTGTTTGGAATGAATCGCTAATACACAGCAAAAGTTTAAGACTGTAAAGATGTTTTAATGAAAACTTACATAAACACAAGATAATCCAGAATACTTTCGCATTGCCCGGGATTCGATTGGCAGAGAAATTCGTTTTTTGAACAAATCTAAATACAAATTCTAACTTTAATTTATTTCTTTGATGCAAGTTTTGCAGGATTTGCAACGAGGTAAATCTTTCTCATTTGCTTGGTGGCTCCTACTGCTATCGTAGAAATTCATATTTTAATCATGAGTTCATGGATTTAGCAGTCCGTCTGGACTTTTCTTCCTCATTTAAAAGTACTTTAATGAGGGTCAGTACGAGTCTGATGAGAGTAGCAAATTTCCTAAAATGTGTGCTGTCGATCTTCATAAAGATTACAAAAAAACATTGGAATATTGTAATTAGATAGAACCATATAAAAGCCTCCTATTTACTTTATTTCCAAACTGTTTGGGGCTTTGTCTGACTGAAATCACGCGCATAATATAAAATTGTTTTCGTATACTACAAATTATAATTTCATGTTAACCGTCAACGCTCAATGGCAAATCTTATACAAAAAAAGTATTAATAGTGCAATACAGGTTCCTGACATCTTTCAAGGTCTTGATAAAAAAACCAGTTGTTCAAGTACTATTTTGTATTATCGTTTCTGTATATTGGTGTGAAAATGAGATTTCTGAAGCAATTTGATAGAGTAGATAAACCTGGCCTCCACGAATTCAACTCTTTTCAAGCAACAAATGTTTTACAAAGTAGTTTCTGGCTTAAAACTATATGTATAAACGTAGTTTGGGTTGTGCTTTTCCCCCGAATATACAACATTTTTGTCCAACTTATTTGAAAGTTGTAAGTTCTTGCAAGTTGACCACAATTGCATGATACGATATCAACTGTTAAACATCGATTGAATATTGAAATAGAGATGTTAAAAAATTATCTTCATTAAAAACTTATGTCTATCACAGTCATGCTCGTTTGAAAATTTCTTGCGCAGTTATGTCATTTGACAAATTCTGATCGGAGCAAAAAAGATCGTTATTATCGAGAGCACATTGTGTTAGCAATTCGGCATTCGCTTGCAATTTTTTTGGAATTAATTAACAAAATTCTGATTTTGAGGAAAAATCTGTAGGTAATGAAATATAACAATCATGATTTATTGTGATTTAACGCAAAGTTAAGGATAAAACATGAGCATTTACATGCCTCCCATTCACCTTGGGTTCATTTTACAAATGCATATTCACTATATTGATCAGTTCTTGGTAAAGGTATGGCCTCTGGGACTGTTTTCCGAAATAAATGTTCCGGAGAATTTTATGAACACTACAAAATAATCTGTGTGAAAAGTATGTAATTTTTTTAACTTTGGAAAACGTGCAAGTAGCAAAGTTCACCAAGTTTTGGACATTTATTTTAAAAGGCCATGAACAATTTTGCCACAAATTGCATGAGCACAGAAGTCTAGAAATTGGCAGCCAAGCAAAAGTTTGAACTTTCCCAAAAGTTCAACCCATAAATTACAGTTTCTTTCGCGCAAATCTATTAGGCAATACTATACCGTTAATCCAGCTACCTTATCTTGTTTGTATTCGTATTGTAACACTCGTTGATTGGTTTTCGAGTTCAAACTTTAGTTCGTGCAGCAAAATTTAATGTGTCGAATAGTAAAATCCGTCCAGTCAGGAAATACCCAAATTTAATAGATTTTTATGCTACACGCTGTGATTATTAGTACTATTTTACTAGAAGGATGCGTTTCGAAAGGTTTACCAAATCAAACTTATGCACAACAATGTATAATTATTTTTAGATAAATATTTTAGCGACAACTATAAAGTACAGTAAGTTATAACTTCAAACAAGTTCAATTTATTTTGCAGAGCGCTGAATTCGCGGAGAAAAAGTAAGAAAAAAACAAACTGAAGAAAAATTGTAATTTTTCGTTTACAAATTCGATAAAACAATCTGTGACGCAATTGCAGAAATTACAACCAGGTCAAGGCATACCACTTTCTTGGTGGGTGCTATGACAGAAGTTCAAACTTCTATTTGATTCAATTTATGAATTCAGATAAATATGTATAAGGCAACATCCCCGAGCGTTTCTAGTTATTTGGGACACTAATGAAGGACCTTTGCAACTATTCTCCATACCCAAATGATTTGGAAAGCAGACAATATTCAGGAAACTTTGTTCTATTTGTTTCTTTTATGTATATCGAGAAGCAAATCTCTTTGCACTGCTTTATCTCCTTGAAAATAAATCAACACATTTTTTTAACCAGTCAGTAAGAATTTGGAAACTCATTTGTCGGTATTTCCAAATTTATAACGGTTAATAACCTCCTATTAAGGATAGTGATTGCATTAGCCCTGACGATGGTACCTGGTTTTAGTTCTACAAGTGCAAATTATTCTCGTAACAGGTAACCGATTCGCTAATAAATTGAGTGCAAAAGCGATGTCGACTCCATCCAAATTAGCAAATATTTTGGTCTAAAAAATTAATTTTAAAATTATTGCCAAATATCTCCTGTAATTGCGTAATGTCATCGTAAACAGCAAAAAAAGCTGATCTAGATGATATAACTGGCATATGCGATATAGGGGGGGGCACTTGGGGCCCTTCCCTTGTAAATAAAATCACAATTGCTACAGCAATTTAGTTCTTGCGCCGAAAATGACTTTGAAAGATACATGAATTTTTGGAAACACATGATATTAGTACTTTTCATTTGATTTTTCCAAACAGATAAATGGATGGAAATATAACGTATTACGAGTATTACGTATTGTTTACATATGTGGATGACAGTATCCTGATTCTGCACTACAGAGCATAATACAGTGTCCTACAGGTAAAGCTCCACCCAATAACTTTACGGTCGAAGTTTACGATGTGCAGCAAAAGTCTTTGCAATTATCGCTTAAACTGTTACATACCTCGTCAGGAATACGTTTTAACAAGGGAACCGCCCTAACTGTACTCCCCTAACAGCATGTTCCAGACACACTGTCTAGATTAATTTCTTATACTGATAACGAATCCGTTTTCAATTTACTGTAAAAATATTGCAGTAATTTTTTAATTTAATGTTTATTGTATTGGTAGTCCTGCTTCGGTATCACACCATGAACCAAATCGACGTACTATCAGCAGCCTACATATATTTTCGTGAAGCTGTAGACTTACTATAGTGGTGTCAGTCTTTGTCTAATGTGATGCAAATTCAGGTTTAAAAGTCAAAATCACAAACAACTCCTAATTTCATCGACTAACTGAAAGCGGATTCGAGATCAGCGTAAAAAACTGGCCCAGATAGTTTATCTCTTAAATAGGATTAAGGGGGTGTACTCGGCGAAATTCCTTGTAAGTAATGTAAATATGGCATATTGTTCCGAATTATGGTTTGAAAACAAGCAATGGAATGAATTAGGACGAGGCAATGAACTGTGAAATTGTATTCCTTCATAAATTTTTCAGGATAAAAAAACCGAATTCGTCTAATGACTGATTCGATACAGGTTTTTGCAGGAACAATTGAGATAATATTTTCTCAAATTACCCAATTGATAAGGCCTGTCAGTCTGGAGTTACCAACTTTATGGTTCTGTGAACACTTCAATATTTTCGGTTATTACGTTCTTCTGGTGAAATTAAGGCACAAATTAAAAAGAAATATAATTCAATCAACCCCACATCAAGTGCGGCACACTCTCTATAAAAAGTGGTAACCCATGTCAGGTCATCATTCATGCGTTCAGCGATTCCAAGAAATAATGAGACTTGGCTCGGATTTCATAAATTGTGTAAGCCATTATTGGCCTGCCTTCTTGAATATTCATGCCTTACGTAATGCATCACATCACACAAAGTTTACTCGTTTTCCCGCTCTGCCATAATATTTTCTTTTTTGGAAGTTAAACGGGCGATCATTATCATTTGACCTACACTTTTTTTATTTTTGTAAGGAAAAAAAGTATGAGAATGAAAAATGAAGGGAGAAGAAAAATTAGTTTTTCGTTTTACTCAAGCTTATTTAATTTTTTTTTTACTTTTCCTCTTCAAAGGTTACCTACCAACTCTTTTGACGTGGCTCGGTTACGTTTGACTTGGTTTCATTGGTTTAACTTCTCCAATTTCACTCATTTTTTGTGTTCCGTTGTTTCCGGGGAGAGGGTTTTGAAATGGCTGTAGTTTTAATAGCATTAGTTTTTTAGTTTTTGTTTAAGAAATAACGGAGCTGTTTTTCTATAACCTTGCTTGCTCACCATATTCAATTAAAACATTGAAACTGCTAGTGACTCAAATCATATCGTTTCAAATCCCTAATGTTTCAATA
Organism: Seira musarum; assembly: GCA_027743895.1. NCBI lineage: Eukaryota > Metazoa > Arthropoda > Collembola > Entomobryomorpha > Entomobryidae > Seira > Seira musarum. Next base: position 9,688 of record JAHZMX010004211.1, read on the forward strand.
GCTTCATGACATTCTCCAAATTCAAGAGCATAACTAAATAATAATCCCGCTATAGATGGTCATACCAGATTGCAATAATGTTGAAAGAAATATGCAAAAAATATGCCATTTTTAGAACAATCAGCTAATAAGTTAAAATTAAGTTATTTTTATATGCATCCTTAGCATATAAGGCGTGGAAAGATATTTTGAAAGCACCTTACAAGGGAACATTTCCGAATGTACAACCTCAATCGCATATAAAAGATATACCGTCGGGATCAGTTTTTAAATTGATCTCGAACCTGCTAAGGGTTTGCCGTTAAAATTAAGGAGAAGTTTTTAATTTTACTTTTTCAAAGTCTTAATATACGTTGCAACACAATGGCCGTGACTCTGTATCACAGCATCACCGAAATCGACCCACATCAGGTAATGTAGCTGTGGCTTGCTTGCTTTTCCCAACCTTTACCGTAGTGCGTAATCTACGTGAGTAAGTTCATTCGGAATGGACCAATGAGGGGGCGCTATGTCTGTTATTGCAAAGTTAGAAATGGGACATAAAAAAGCAT
>JAHZMX010004212.1:0-17613 GCA_027743895.1 Seira musarum
CTGCCAGTTTGTATATCAGCTAAGAATGGATCGTTTATGTGTCTGTGGGCGACAAACGATGCTTTTTTTTCTTGCAGGCATTCAAAATGGTAGACAAAGTATTCATTTAGAGCCTTAAAAAATTTGCTGCCATTTTTTACTATGTTTTCCTATATGAAGTCCCTAAAGTGACTCTAACGATTTATTCCAAATCTGAAATCACTCTAGTGGTAATAGACGCATTCTTAATGGAACTTTACTCATGAACAAGCTACTTGTTCAGACCAAAATTTATTGGATGGGTCTAAATAAGCACTTCTAAATCATAATTTATTTACATCATTTTAACTTATTTTTATCCCTCCAATAGTTTTATCGGTATTCCAATAGTGGCAGGTATTTTTGCTTAAAACGTATTTATTAATACTTTGCTAACTTTACATCTCTTTGCTACAGCTTGGCCAAGCTAGGGATTATTTTGTAAACTTAAATTGTATTATTTTATAAAATGACTTCGCAGGATTATATTGAAAATACTTGGGCACGAATTAAGTTAGAAACCAAAACGTCGATATAGAAACGCTAAATTGGCTTCTATAAATCAGTCAATACAGAATTCATCTATTGCTCTCTTCTGCGTTCAAAGTAATGCAAAATATAAGAAAACATTTGAGACTTATTCGTATTTATTACGTAATCGTTTTAATTGGCCACGTTCTGACGCAAGCACATTCACCTGGAATGTCTGATGAAGTTTTTCTCGTAATCACAGTTTCAAGCCAACAAGACAAAAAGTTTGATTTCAATATTTGTCCTCCTAATTTTTAATAACTACGAGCTGTTTGGGCTTAGCAGTACAGTAACTACGTGCAGTGATATAATTACAAGAGTTATTCAATGTTAGTACACATGCCTAAAAATTGTTATAGACAGGCTGCATTGAACAACACAATCCAATTAGAAACCTAATGGAATATTATAGGAATATTTCTCTTGAATTTGATAGCTAAAACCATTTCTTTTACGAATTGCTTTGTAAATATTTTATTTTGTAATATGGTTTTCGCGGTTGGATTTCTCCGTCACAAAGTTATGCCCACTGATTTACTAGTTTTCTATAGCTGCTACAATTAAGGTTTCCGTAATTGCTTGAAGTAAATCGTTTAAGTTTAAAACTATTTAGCAAATGCGCTTCTTTATTCGGGGTTCTAGTCTTAAAAAATAGTTCTTGGCGCATAATCTCGTGTGGAGGAATTAATATCTGATAGTTAGGCATATTATCTAATTTCTTATCTTTTGTTTAAAACAATGGAAAGCACTTCTAGTTCCGGAAATTCCTATTCATCCCCATTGCTACGCAAGGCCGTAGAAGTTCACGAAAAGTTTTTCAATGCATTGTACTCTCCGCCAGTCGAAATAATTATTACAAACACGATCTCAATCAGGATAAAACCCGTGACGCACAAAATCATTTTCAAATATGCGCCATTTCTCTTAGCCCAAATTTTGATAACATGTGGGTATGGATTGGGTTCATATGTTTTTGTACTGGCAATTAAATTCTTAGACCAAAAAACTTTCCTCCGGTTTGCTAATGTCGCCATGGCGGTGTTTTTTGGCGTTGCCGCAGCAACTGAGTTAGGAATATACCTGACATGTTGTCTAGACGTGGGGGCCACTAACTGCGCGAATCAGCTCTTCACATTGGAGAGAAGAGGTAAATTTTCCACCTTATTCTAGGAAAATTGTAATCACAAAATTTTGAACAACGCATTTCTTTATTTCTAGAATTTCGTCCTCAGACCAATCCTTCCGCACATTTTCTGGGCATGGCCACCTACCTGCTCCAAATCACTGTCATCATTGCTACCATTACCATCCCAGTCATTTGTATTATTGCAGAGCTGGATCCCTTCTACGTCGTTTCTGAATGTATTTTTGGGTTCACCGTACTATCGATCTATTTTCAAAATCGTAGCGACATTTCTCATCCGTTATATGCTTGGTTTTGTAGGTGTATTTGAATTTTGTAGATTCATTGGTTTATGTGGCATTATCTTATTCCCTTTACTCAGCACAATGAATTCTTGCACTAAGCAGTTAGCTCAAAAGGACTTGAATTTTTCTGAAAACGGCTTACTGCGAGGTTACGTGGAATGTCGTATCATTTTGAAACGAGCGGAATTTTTTTCTAAGAACCTCAACTCCATTTTTCTTACAGGTTTTCATGTTCTCACCGTTACTTCAATTTGGATGTCATTAAAATGTGTTAACATTTTACCAGTAATAATATACGTGTCTATGGTTGTGTGGAGTATTATTGCCGTGATTACGATGGTAACTTTCATTCCGATGTTGGGAAAAACTAGTGCCACAAGCGAAATAATTGTAGAATCGAGACGAGCACGCTTCTATTCTCGCAATCGCTGGAGTAGAAACTATTACTTGTATTTAAAGTGGGTATCTCAACGATTACTGCCACTGAAGTATGGGGAGTATTTTGTGCTTACTCGGGACTCACCAATAAACTACTTATCTTGTTTTCTCACAAACTTAACAAACGCGGTTTTACTTGTGAATCCATAGTGTCAAAAGTATATTGCGTCCTTGTAATTTCTTTATACCGTATAATCATTTTAGTTTGCCCTTTAAAAAGAGGAAAACATTGACACTAATTGTTTGGCAAATTTGTTCCACCCAAATTTTAAAATACCAAAAAGTAAAAACTTTAATTACACGACTTGACCTCATTCCTTCGCACAACTAAAAAATTGGGTTAGTCAACGTAATATCAACCAACATGTTGACATTTACTTAGGTATGTATAAGATTTTTGAAGATATTCGGTTTAGGTACAAATGTCAATAATCAAAAATATTGCTTAAAGTCGGCTGTGTAGAGCAAATTAATGTAGGTCAAAACTTATAGAAAATTGGAGGAACAACTTGATTTAATTTCTTATACAAAACCATATAGTGTAAAAAATTGCCCAGTAAATATTTTATTTCGCAATATTGTTTTACGTCGTTACACGCACAACATTTACTCTCCCAGATAATTATGTCCACCCTGTTTTTCCTGATAACGTTTACAATAAACCTTTTTGTAATTACGTTGATGGTTTCCTGTGTAATTGAAACTGCGAAGCTAGGACGCACTCTAATCAAGTTTTCTAGTCATTTAAGTCAACTCTTTCCTAGAGAATCGCGTAAAAACTTTTAGTAAAAGGGGGACGTATTTCGCCTAGTAATTTTAAACTTTTCGTGACACCATGGAAAAAGTTCGCACTAATCGATCCCAAAATATTAACAGAAATTCCTTTTCATCTCCGTTGCTGCAAAAAGCCTTAATAATTCACAAGAATGTTTTCAATGCACTTTATTCTCATCCTATGCAAGTAATTTTTACGGACATGATTTCCGTCAAAACAAAGTCTATTACTTATAAAAACATAGCAAAGTATGTACCGTTTTTGTTCGCGGAAATTGGGATTACATTTGGAATCGGGTTCATTTCCTGCTTGTTTGTACCAGGAATAAATTTTATTTATTCAACAAATTTTGCCCAAGTGATACACATCGCAATGGCAGTGTTTTTTGGCATTGTGGCATCAATCGAACTTGGGATATACTTAGCCTGTTATCTGGACGTTGGAGCAGTCAATTGCATAAACCAGCTCTTCGCCGTTGAAAAAAATGGTATCAAATCCTAAAAGTTCTGAAACATTTTAATTTAATACAATAGACCGGAGTTTTAATTTTTTTTTAAATTCCAGAGTTTCATCAAAGCACCAACCCGTCCGCGCATTTTGTTGGCATGGCAGCCTATTTCGTGCAGATTGTACTAATTGTGATCTCAATGACCATACCACTTGTTTTTATTGTCAAGGAGTTGGATCCATTTTACGTAGTTTTCGAATTTCTACAAGGTTCTCCGTACGACCGACCAAATTCTCAAATTGTTGCGGTATTTACGACACGTTGCTTGCTTGGTTATGTATGTGTATTTGAATTCTGTAGATTTCTTGGTTTGTGTGTTATCATACTAGCGCCTGCAGTGTGCACACTCAATTCATGTATTAACCGACTAACTCAACAAAGCCAAAGATATTCGGAGGAAAGAATATTGCGAGCTTATGTGCAGTGCCGTATCATTTTGAAACGAAGTGATTTCATAGCGCAGAACATCATTTCTATATTTCTAACAGGTCTCCATGCTTTCATGATTACTTCAATTTGGCTTTCATTGAAATGCTACAGTATTTTGCCAGAAATGATATACGCTTGGGTTCTTGCTTGCAGCATATTTGTTGGGATCGGGATGATAATTTTTATGCCGATTCTTGGCAAGATCAGCGTTACGAGTGAAACAGTAGTGCAGACAAAACGAGCAAAGTTCTATTCTTTAAATCGTTGCAGCTCTAAACGATATTTATATTTAAAGTGGGTCTCGCAACAATTTTTGCCACTTAAGTATGGCAAATACTTTCTTCTTACACGCGACTCACCAATTAATTACTTAACCTGTTTTCTTGCGAATTTGATAGATGCCGTTTTACTCGTAAACCCATAAGTCCCATGAGCCTGGTCAATAATCATAGAACATTTCATGCAACAGTAAATTTTTGAGACTTAGTAACTTGGTTTCGTGATGTAAGAGATTTTACAACAATAGTAAATACATTATATTCTCTAAAGGAATAATACATGTTACCCTGCTCAGCTTGATTTTTGAAATAGGTTCCCTTAAAAAAGGTCGCCAATTGTGTACGATTGTGTCAAATAAAAATATGAGTTACAGAATCGGAAAGTTTTTGTCCAGACAATAGTCATTGGGATGTTTCTAAATAGACATTTCTAAATCCTATTTATTCACGTCAGTTTAATCTATTTGTATCCCACTAATACTTTTTGTAATTATAATAGTGACAGATACTTTTTTCTTAAAACGTTTGTATTAATATTGTATACTTGGATAAGTACTGCTTGGATAAGCAAGGGAATCATATTGTAAATTTAAATTGAATTTTAAATAAACCTACTTGGTAGGATCATATCGAAAATACTTGAGCACGAATTTAAAAAAGAACTAATGCGTCAATCCGGAGACTCTGCTAATAAATCTTGTTTGATTTTGCTAAAAACAAAAAAAAATGTGTTCCTAAGTGCACGAAAAAGCTTTGTTCTAAATCCGAGGTCATTTGGTGACGTCCTTAGAAAATTATCATCAGCAAAGACTACCCAATCCAGATCAATCCTCCGCTGGTGGCTCAGCCGCGTCATAAATTGGTTTTCATACCTTTTTTAAATCCTTATTCGTTTCCTTCTATTTCCGTAATCGCAATATTACTCTGGGCAAACCTGCAGTTGCAATTACAGTCGAAGCTTGATATAACGGAAGCGCTAGGGCGACATAATTTTGTCCGATACAGCTACAATCCGTTTGTAGACTATAACGGATGTCGTCGCTATAACGAGCGTCATCATAAAACTTATGTTGACGTGAAGAAGTCATGCTATATTCTTCACTGCTTTCTCCCATTCCCAATTAAAGCTTGACGCACAGCTGACGCGAACTTAAATAACAAAGAAAGGATGCACCTTTTATAACACGCGCATGAATTGCAAAATGGTTCCATTATATAGCACAAGCTTTTCTCTTCGGTACAGCGAGCTTTCCGTAATAACGAGCTTCCGTAATGAAACTTGGCTTGCTCATATAAAATACATTACGACCGCACAGCAGGGGAAGAAGAATCCGTTATACAGCAGACGAGTTGGAGCAAAAATCCTGCCGCTATAATTACATATCCGCTAAACCGACTTACTAAACTATATCAAAGAGCTCGCTCATCTAAAATGTATTCTGCCATTTTTGGGCGACACAACTTGCTCCGTAATAATGATTATTTTGTAATATCCATTTCCGTAATATCCAGCTTCGACTGTATGTCCAACTGTTAAATAATTTCTTTTTGTTGCATCAATACCGGCTGGGTCTTAAGTCGACGCGGAAGAAATTAACTCCATGTATGAAATAAATAAAACTGTTGATCTTTAGTGAACTAATTGACCTTGAAAATTATTTTGCGCAAATCGTCAATAGCCGTTTTCCGTGCTTAAAGAGAATGTAGAAAATTATTTAAAATGTTTTAAGAAATGTTTACTTGTTTACTATTTACTCGTTTTAGTTTGCCTCGTCCTAAAGCAAAACATATTGGCGCAATGTGTGTTAAAAAGTTAATTCTTGCAAACAAAACAATATTTTGAGTTTCCAGCCAAGTGGACAAAAAATTGATTTCAATAATTGTCCTCATTATTCTGCTTAACAACACACGCACTGGCTGAGTTGGGTTTTTGAAATATTAGTATATGCGTAATGGAAAATTTTACGAAAATATTCCATTTAGGCGCACACACACCAAAAACTTTGTTTAAGTCGCTTGTTTAAAAAATCAATATTGACTAAAACACCAGTTCGAAATTATAACAATTTATTGGTTTTTGATAACTAAAATCAAGTTTTGTAGAAATTGCCTCGTGAATATTTTAATTTTATATTACGGTTCTTGCGTAATTTAATTGCTTCCAGAAAAGTTCTTCATGATCGATGTTACAATAAGGTTATCCATATTTGCTTGGAAAGACATAAAAAAATTCAACTGTCCAGCAAAATTATTCATCCGTGTCTCTAGTTCTGGAAAACAACTCTAAGCTAAACAATCCAGTATTCTCAATTGCAAAATAAATTTTTTCATCCAGCGTTTTTAACTTTTGTTGAAACCATCGCAATGGAAAGAGTTGGCACTTGTCCTTCCCAAAATATCATACCAAATTCTTTCTCTTCTCCTTTGCTTCAAAAGTCCGTAAAGGTTCACGAGAAATTTTTCAATGTATTCTACTCTCCTCCAATACAAGTAATTGCTAGAGAAAGGATTTTTGTCAAAACAAAGCACATTACCTACAAAACCATTATCCAATATGTGACATTTTTCTTCGTGCAAATTGTGATTACATTTGGGTTTGGATTAGGATCTTGCATTTTTGTTCTGGCATTTCAATTATGTAATCATCAGTCCTTTGTCCACATTATAAATATCGCTACAGCAGTGTTTTTTGGTGTTGCCGCAGTAATCGAACTGCGAGTATATCTAGCCTGTTTTCTTGACATGGGTGCTGTGAACTGTACGAATCAGCTCTTCAGTTTCGACAGGAACGGTAGGTATTCCGTTGAGATAATTAATATAATAATACCTATTCGTGATACTATCTGTGCCAAGTTAAAAAAATACCTCGGCTTTTACTTCCAGAATTTCGCCCTCGCACTGACCCATCCGCGCATTTAGTTGGGATGGCGGCATACCTGGTGCAAATCATGTCTGTGATAGCTACCCTAACAATCCCATTCATTGGTATTCTTACGGACTTGGACCCATTCTACGTCATTTGCGAATTCGTTTTGGATCCGCCCTACTATCGGTCGAATTCAAAAATTGTTACTGCGTTTTTGGTTCGTTTTATGCTCAGTTTTGTATGTGTGTTTGAATTTAGTAGAATGGCAGGTTTGTGCGCTATAATATTATTCCCTACACTCAGCACACTAAATTCCTGCACTAAGCGACTAGCCCAACAAGACTTAAATTACTCTGATGAAGCCCTACTACTAGCTTATGTTCAGTGTCGTGTGATCTTGAAACGAGCTGATTTTCTGATTCGGAATCTCATCTGTTTTTCTTACTGGTATTCATGTAAATATGATTACTTTAATCTGGCTTGCGTTAAAATGCGCTCATTTACTTCACGGAGTAATATATGCGTCCTTTGTTGTTTGGATTATTTTTCTTGGGATTACCATGACAATTTTTGTTCCGATGTTAGGGCAAGTTAGTGTCACAAGCGAAATTATAGTAAACTCAAAACGAGCACGATTCTATTCTCATGATCGTGGGAGTCAAAATCGTTACATGTATTTGAAATGGGTTTTTTAACGACCACTGCCCCTGAAGTATGGAGAGTACTTTCTGCTTACGCGTGACTCACCTATTAATTACTTGTCTTGCTTCCTCACTAACTTAACGAACGCAGTTTTATTAATAAACCCATAACAAAAAACATTTTTGAAAAGTACAAATATGCGAAGATTAATTTATTCGAACTACTAACATTCGTCATTGAGAAACCTAATTGCAAATGGTTTGTCTTTTCCCAAGCAAGGGACACCGGTACTCTTTGGAAGAAAGCGTTTTGGCTATGGTTACGAAAAGTTAATTCTACAGCGAAGTTTACGGCAGATTCGGTGGTCCTTGTGTTTTACGGTCCTGCAACGTGGTTTCAAAGTATGGAGCCTTATGCGTGGATTTATAATTTCAAGTTACGTAGAAAGCAGGTGTAATAATTCTAGACTGGTCATTTTGGTGAAGCTAAAAGTCCATGAGACAAGCTGAACGGGCAAATTTAATTTCCATTAATTAAAGTTCGTTAATCAAAGCAAAATTAAATTTAAAAAATTGTTTTTTTAAACAATGTAGCGGGAATTAGTTAACACAGTCGCCTAGTTTACCATAATTTACTTTAACAGTTAGTCAACTAGTTGGACGATCAAAGCATTATTGTAGTCTGTCTGTAATTACCCTCCACAGAAAAACTAGTTTGTAGACAGTTCAATGTTTAAGAAAATCAAATGTTTAGCTGGCTGGGCTTAATAACTTCTAAAAATAATTTCTTGAAGTAATCGTTGTATTTCTCACAAGGTCAGTCGAAATAATACAAGAAAGATGGTGATTGATAGAATAGTAAGGAATATTTAAATTTAAATTGACATGCTGGCCAAAATATATAGATAGATATACTGTAGGTATATGACTTGGGCTTGAACGTCAAAGGCCTGAAGTATTTCCCAATGTTTTGTTATTTTTTACAACTCAATTGAGGTTAACGCTGTTAAAAATTTAAACGAAGTAATCGCTTAGAAATGTCGTTTATGAGTTTTTTACTAATTGAATTTCGTATTTTTATAAAATAAGTACAAATTCGTTTTGATTGAATCCCACTTACGCAGAAATTTAGCAATGCAAATAGTTCATTTCTTTGAGATAAGTAAATATTTGTTACAAGAATTAATGACTTCCTCAACCGACGGATAATATAATGTGTACTTCCCTGAAATTCCAATTTGTATGAATACTAATAAGTAATTTGGTTCATTGCCTATTCCAACTTATTGAGGTTAATTATTTCACAAATACGAACGATTGGGTTACAACTGGGACAATTTATAATAATAATTGACATACGGGGACAGTTTTCAATCAAAACTGTTATATTTAAACGAAAAGCTACCTGTGCGAAAACATTCCCTAAAAACCAGCCAGCTTATATTTTTGGGAAATATTTTTGTAATTCTGGAAACCATGGAAAGTGTCGTTAATTCCCGTAACAATAACGCATTTTCTACACCTATACTAAAAAAGGCCGTACAAGTTCACGAGACCTTCTTCAATGCATTTTATTCTCATTCTGTACAAATAATTGTTGCTGACTTAATTTGTATCAAAACAAAATCCATTACGCATAAAACCCTGACTAAGTATATGCCATTTTTGGTCGCACAAGTTGGGATTACATTTGGAATTGGAATTCTTTTCGGCATTTTTGTACCAGCAGTAACATTCATTTATTCGCCAACTTATTCCTTAATTCCTTAATTTAAAATAAAATTTTGCTGCTCTTTAGTTGTACGCCTGCTAAGCTTCGAACACAAAATTTATTGAAATATGTATGTAATGCGAAGACTTAGTGTTTTTTCGCCCGATGATATTGCAGACAGGGGCTTACAGGAGCAAGATATTCATTTTACGCGTGCTAAAGAAAAAGAAAAGCCTTTTTGCAAAACAACAAGCATGATTGTCTCTTTGAGCGGATGCCAGCCTTCCTGTTTAAGAACTGAATATTAATCAATATATCTTGAAAAATTTTACATGTAAAATTGTTCATGTATTTCAGTGATATGAGTAGTGGTATTAAATTTACTTCTGTTTTCTCTCAGCTTTAGTTTTTAAAGCCAAGAAAAAAACCAAAGGTGCTTTGACTCAGTCAGGTTCTTCTACTACGTCTTATAGAACAGTCGTGAAAAACATTACAGCAATTATTAAAATGATTTGTCCCCTCGTTAGCGCATGTGCTCTACTGACTTTCTTAGTTAACAGTGTAAATTCTTGGAACCAAGTTGCATCACAATCACTGCAGTACCTATCCGAGCATTATTAACCAGATACAGAAATTTTTATATAATCATCCACAACTATCCCATGCTTGAAGACCACCCAGTTTACAAGACCTTTGTGGAAAGGATATTGTTAAACAGTTCTTACAATTATAAGGAGCAATGTAAATGGAATACTTTCAAATTCCATACGCCATCAATAGGTTTTCTTGGGCCTTGGAATAGGCGAAGTTTTAAAAACTACATCTACAAACTTTGCGATGTTTCACTAAGTCCAAGAAATTTGCTAGTAATTACAATAAAAGAAGGCCTCCAGATACCTTCTAAAAGCTTCAAAACTATGCTCAAATCCGTAATCCCCTATTACCCGGCATCAAAAGTCATTTTCCAACTGCGCAATAACACTTTAATAACAAGTGTTGGAGGAATGGTTTACAAAATTGAAGAAAATGTACCTCTTCATTTGCTAAACAATCCTCTTCAACTTCACAAAACCCTCTTTTTCAATGGTCACGGAGTCAAAGTGGAAGCCAAGGTTCGTATGAATTACCATAATTTCATCAGATGGTTCAACCTAGACACATCCACGTGCCCAGATTTTCTTCGGCGAAGAAGTTTATGGTTTTACTTTTGCACTCCCCAGTTAATAATAATGGACGACTTAGCGCGTCATCATAATTTAAGCATGAAACTTAATAAAAGCAGCGTAGCACAGACACTCCGCTCACATTTCATTATTACCCAAAAATTTGCGCTGTACATACCTGAAGATCAGTGGTTGTACAAAATGGCGTATTTCTTTGAAGGAAATGATCCTGAAAATTTTATTTACTGCCAAAAAGTGACTGCCACATATTCCTGGGCTGATTGGGCAGTTTCACTTTGGCTTGCGTCTTTTTCTAACGAAACATGGATGTGGATATTACTCTATTTCCTAATTCTGCATTTTATAATCAGCAGAGTAATTCATTCGAGAGTCAACATAAGCCACAGTTTAAGTAGTGTTTACATGATTATGGTTCTCTTACTGGCACAAGATTTTCAAAATAAAATTTCAAAAAGATTCCGTTTCATTATTCTTTTGATATCACTAATAACCCTATTTTTGGGTAACTTGTATGGAAATAACATCACAAGCTTAGTAGCTATTGTAGTGCCTCCAAAAATCATGACAAGCTTGGCAGAAGTGGTGCAGAATGGATACAAAATTTTATTTCAAAGAAACCTCGAAGACGATATTCCGGACGAGTATATAAAGTTGTTTGAGATAAAGAATTTGACTCGATATTTTAATGAAACTTTTTATTATCTTCCATCACTTAAATTTAACTTTGACAAAACTGTTCCGTTACTTATGAAAAAATTCGGAATGTTTTGGTTTTCAAGTCAGTCAGAAAGATCGAAATATGGATTTGAGAAGAAAATGAATAGAATGGGGGAAGGCAATTTTACTTGTTTTGAAATTCCTAGTTTAAATGGAGTACATAACTTTTATTTTAAAATTCACACCATCAACCGTTACTGGATTAGTCGGTCATTGCTTCGGCTACAAGAAAGTGGGATACCAGACTTTATTCAAAGACAAAGTGACTATCTTTATCGTTTGCTGTTTATCGTTTGACAGCCAATTAACTAAGCCACATATGGTGGATGATCAAGTTACATTCGATAAGCTTTTGCTGATAATCATAATTTGTCTACTCAATTTTTTTATGTGCTGCTCTTATACATTGTCTACCATTTTTTTTCAAAGTTCTTACACCTCAACAAGTGCCCGCTTCGAATAAGTATTTCAATTCTGCGTGGATTACAAGGGAATAAAACTGGCGTATCCCTTTTGATTTACTTCAAAAGTTCTAAAATGACCAAACCTCAACCTGATCTAGTGCAGCCTAATAATAAGAGACGGCGCCGATCCATGTGATCGAACAAACATCACCGCGTCTAATTTGACATGATTTAAAGATGGTACGAAATAAAACAGGAATTTTGCTTTTTTAACTTCAGTTGTTTTGAATGTTATCTCCAAAATTTTATCGTGGGGAAAATTCCGACCATCATAAGCTGGCAGTACATGTAAATGGAATCACCAAATCTCGAGGGCTCCAAACGCGGCATTACAAGCAACCTGCAATATATATATCACCCGCCATTACTAATCCCCGGCTGCTTGAAATCTGGCTTCAATAAAACCAGCTAAATAATGTGATATCCCAACGCTTTAAATGAAAAACTAGCCAGTAAATTTTGCTTTAATATCTCGGAGGTGTAAAACATGTTTACGCAAAGGATATTTTTTAACAGTTGATGTGAACCTTCTTACTTTTACTTTAATAACTAAATACAAAAATGTTCGCAACTCCAGTCAATAAGGAATTACTACCACCTTCCTTAAATTCTTGCTCGCGTCATTGAATATTATTACTGGATATTATGGCTTGAGAGTAGCAAAGACAAAGTCAATCAGGTAAATGAATTTGAATTTAAGTAATCAATAAATTACTCTCGGCTCACCCTCTGTTGCTATTTTCTTAAATTGTTTGTAAATACATTAGCGGTAAATAGAGCTGTTGATTTTTGGTCGAGTAATTTACCCTTGTGATTTGTTTTGCCAAATTTGTTTGTAACCGTCCTCTGTGTTCAAATATTAATTTAAAAAATTTTAGATGTGTTTTCCAGTACTATTTATTTGTTCTACTTTGGTGTAGGATCTACTTTGACGTATATCAAATACATTGAATGGCGTCGAATGTCTTACAAACTCGATTCTTGCAATCAAACGATCTGAAGGGCTTCCAATTAGAAAACAAACAATTTGATTTCAGTAATTGTCCTCCTTCTTTCCTATAACTACGAATTGTTTGAATTTTACAATATTAACCCACAGTCGTTGGTGTAATTTAAGAAGAAATTAGTTTTAGGCGCACAAATCAAACACAAAAGTTTTGTTTAAGTCTGTTGTTGTAAAAAAATGAATGTGGATCATGGCTAATTTAAAATTACAGCAATATTTTACTTTTTGATAATTAAAAACTTGTCTTATAGGAATTGTCTCGTGAAAAGTTAATTTCGTATTGTGGTTTTTGTAATTTAATTGCTTTGAGAAAAGTTTTTTCCCAGTCGATTCTACAATTACGCTATTCCTAATTGCTTTTGAAAAACATCAAATTAGATTAAAATTGTCCCGCAAAGACATTTATTCGTCAGAGTAACTAGTTTTGAAAAACAATGTTTGGGCGAACAATCTCGTCTGCTCATTTACCAAACAAGTGGGAAATATTTCGTCCAACGTTTCTAAAGTTTTGTTGCAACAATGGAAAGAGTTGGCACTTGTAGTTCCCGAAATCCTTGCCGAAATTCATTTTCTTCTCCTTTGCTACAAAAGGCAGTAGAAGTTCACGAGAAATTTTTCAATACATTTTACTCGTATCCCGTGCAAGTGATTGTTGGAGATTGTATTTCTATCCAAATGAGACCCATAACTCGCAAAACTATATTGCAATATGTGTTACTTATCTTTGCGGAAGTTGTAATTACATTTGGTATTGGACTGGGTTCCTGCGTCTTTGTGGTTGCAGTCCATTTTTTTCATCCAAACTATTTTGTCCAGGTTATTAATATAGCTATGGCAGTATTTTTTGGTGTTGCTGCAACAATCGAATTAGGAGTATGCCTTACATGTCTTCTGGACATGGAAGCTATCAATTGTGCAAATCAACTGTTCACATTCGAGAGGAAAGGTAAGTATTCCATTAAGATAATTAATGTCGTGGAAAACAGACATGGAAAGACTTTGCAACACATTATTTTTCCAATTTCCAGAATTTCGTCCGCTCACCGATCCATCAGCACATTTTGTAGGCATGGCAGTTTATCTGCTACAAATCGTTGCAGCAATCGCAACCATAACCATACCATTCATTTGTATTTTCACAGAGTTAGACCCATTCTATATCGTGTTTGAGTTTTTTCTTGGTTCTCCTTACTACCGATCTAACTGGAAAATTGCTTGGGCGTTTTTCATCCGCCTTATTCTTGGTTTTGCATGTGTATTTGAATTCAGCAGATTTATTAGTTTATCCGTTATAATCATGTTCCCTTTACTTAGCACAATGAATTCCTGCACTAAGCGGTTGGCCGAGCAGAATTCAAATTGTTCTGAGGAGACCCTACTGCATGCTTATGTGCAACTTCGAATCATTTTGAAAAGAGCAGATTTTCTATTACGGAACAATATCTCTATTTTCCTTACGGGCCTTCATGTTTTCTTAATTACTTTGATTTGGATATCATTAAAATGTGGTGATATTTTACCAGGAGTAATATACGCGTCTATGGTGTTTTGGAGTATATTGTCTGCGATTTCAATGATAGTTTTCATTCCAATGCTTGGGAAAACTAGCGCAACTAGCGAAATGATTGTTAAATCGAGACGAGCGCTCTTCCATTCCAGTGACCGCCTGAATAAAAAGCATTACTTATATTTGAAATGGCTTTCTCAACGACCACTGCCTTTGAAGTATGGACAGTACTTTCTGCTAACACGGGACTCACCAATTAATTACTTGTCATGCTTCCTCACAAATTTAACGAACGCAGTTTTATTAATAAATCCTTAAGTTTTATTGTTGCTCGTAAATGTAGCTATCATTCACCTACATGTCCAATTATAAACAATTATTACGTAGCTGAGCTTGCGAAGCTTGTATTGAGAATGATGTGACCGTCTGTCCGCCTGGCCTGTCCTTTTGTCCGTGTACACGATAACTTTCGAAAAGAGGTCACTGATTGACCTCAAATTTGGAACAAAGGTTCCTTGCGTACTGGGGAACACACTTATTTCTTTTCGGAATTTTAGGTCAAGTATTAACGGCAGGGTCAACGGTCGAAATTCTTTTCAAATGACAGCATATGTTTTTTAACAGCTCAATCGAAAGCGCATAGAAAACCGAGTAAAAAAGTGTTTTTAGAATTTCGAACTTTTTTAACGGTAAACGGTAGGAGGCCGTTAAGAATATTTTTCAATGCAACATATGGCATGTGATACCTCATTCGAAAAAGCTCTTTTAAAGCTGAATGAAACTTTTACCTTGAAATTTGAAAAAAAATTAACGGTCTGCGGCGGCGGACGGTTGAAACTTTTTTTTTTTGAAAAAGCTTGTGATATCTCGCCTCATTTGAAAGGTCTCTTCGCATTCTTTTCATGCATGACTTTTATATGAAGAATTGGTGGATCCAACTGAATAGAAGTGCTTTTTTGACAGTCAGTGAAAGTTAAGGGACACTAAAGCAGTATTATGAGTCTTAGAATATCTTTCTCGATTGTATTCAGCCCTTTCTTCAGCTACGTACTATTAACTGCTTTATTTACTTATGCAGACTTTCAGTAACTGGGAAAGAAATCAATTGCATTAAATCGTTTTAATTTACACAAGACAACGTTAAGAAATGACCTCACATTAATTCAATACTGGCAATAAACTTTATTACACAAATATTCATATACTTTCCTTTGTTTATCCAATACATGTTGAAAAGTGCATGTGACATTTTGCAACTGATATATCTATCCACGTATCATTTAAAACTAGGCGTCTAAGAGAGGCAGACTCACAGTGTTATTGACGACCAGTTCTATTGCATTCAGGGGTGTTAGCTCATCAGCAACGACGTTTTCGCCAAATTTGAATTTATTAATCGGTCATCATTTGTAGAATTTTGTTTCCATCATTTTTTTCAAAGCTATTCATTCCGCGACTGCTAAGCTAACTAATACTTAAGGTCCTTTGCAAACTTATACGGGCACGTATCTCGCCCCATGTTAAAATCAAAATCTTGACTTTTCGTGTGACTTCCATGTTGTCTCAGCGGATTTGAATTTTGGCTACACGGGTAATTTTTAAGGGACTTTCAGATGATGGTATCAGTTTTTAAGGCCATTTACAGGAAGCACAGCGTTTGCAAAATTATAAGGGCAAAATTAAAAAATGCGATTTTGATAATACGAACGAGTTATATCTAACGCCACACAAAATTGCCAAGTTTATAAAACGGCCGCCGGATAATCCAATGTTTCCTTTTTTACTCAAGTTCACGTTTCAAGTAAAAATTCAAGTATTGAATTTACTCACTTATTTTGCTTGATTTTATACTTAATGACCCTCTTCTTACATGCCCATTTCAATAATTCTTCGAAGTGCGATGGGTTGGCAACGATTATGTTCACTGTTGTTTTTTTTTGGTGGTTGAAGCTAATGTTTAATACTTTTGTATAGTGTTTCAGCTAATGATCATAAAAAGCATATATTCTGCATGTTTAGCAACCAAATAAAGTCAGTTTGCTAAATGCTCACAATTTTTCTGCTTTAATGAATAGATTTTATTAATTATAATTAGTGTCAAGGCAAAGTTGATTAAATTTTATTGGTCTTATCCTTAAATAAATTATTTCAACATTTTCCTCTCACAATTAAATGGAAGGTTGTCCTCCGTACAATTTCGCTACCTCGGTTTTTACTAACTACTCCATTTACAAAAGAGGTGATTACACAGATTCTTTTCTGTACCTATTATTAACAAATAGAATCTCTACCCAATTTTATCGAAACATTTGTTTTGAAACCAATTATCTAATTGAATTCTGACATTATTAATAAATTCCCAAAATTAAAAACTTGTTAAATCCGCAGTTGTCAGCCATATCAGCACAATTCGTCTATTCCGTCGGTTTTGGGTTTCTGCTCTGTCCGACCTGCAAAAAATGAATAAATTTACGTATATATTAACACGATAGTTTGAGATTGAATATTTGAGTGACGAAGTACCTGGAGACAGAGAGTTTAAACAGGGCGTTTGTTTTATAATAATTGTCATTGGGTCAGTGTGGAGAGGTGCTTCTTCGATTTCATGTGTCTCCATAAGGCTGCACCAGAAGAAACCGATACGTCACAGCCAGGACAATAAAATGGCTTCTCCCTAATGTGACGTATCAAATGACGAAATAAGTCACCCCTGGAGTGAAACTCTCGTTGGCAAAACAAGCACAAAAATTTATAACTCACTCCGTAATGAACTTTGTTTGAATGATTTTTGAGAACGTTTACTGTTTTGAAGGTCTTTTGACACATATCGCACTGATGCGGTCGCGCAGAACTATGAACACTGTTTCTGTGAAAGCGCAAATATTTTTTGGAAGCATACGAGCCATCACAAATGGAGCACGTGAATCTCTCGCGCAGAACTTCATGCGTCTTTTGGTGACCTTGAAGCGTCCATTTTAACGAAGGTGTACTTCCATCTCCACTTTGGTAAGGAATTTCTTTTCGCAGAGTCCACAATCAAATTTCTTTGCGGCATTTCCTTCATGCCGCTTTAGGTGCATTTTTAACGAGTCATTTGTTTTCAGCATTATTT